>JAIPRL010001929.1:0-48638 GCA_025469235.1 Pemphigus obesinymphae
TAAAAATTTCAAGATTATAAAGTCATTATTTTCGAAATTACGACGAAATTAAAATTCTCGATTTTACAAAATCGTATTTTTCGTAATTTTTTGGTAGTTTTTGCTTACGCATTAAAAAACTATTATGGAAATCGAAAAATGACCTCTTAAAAGTACCAACTAGATGCAATTTGCTACCGGAAACCGGGTATGAGTGTAAAGATCGGAGCACTCCTTTTGGTAGAAAAAGTGTTTACAGAAAAATAAAAAAAAAAATACAAATAAAAATAAATATCATTGTAAAACCATAAGCTTCCTCGCTACGCTTAGAACCTAAAAATGTAGGTAATAATAATAATAATAAATAATAATATCTTATTACTATATTTTTATTAATATATAAATAATCTGTAATATTTTTTCAATGTGCACCACCAGATTTTAAATTCTGAGCGTATCGAGGGAGCTACAGTGGTTTTACAATGATGTTCATTTATTATTTTTTTTTCTCTGTTAACAAATTTACTACCAGAAGGAGTGCTCCAATCTATACAAGCTTACATGGTTTCCGGTAGCAAATTTCATCTAGTTGGTACTTTAAAGAGGTCAATTTGCGATTTCCTCAATAGTTTTTTAATTCGTAAAGAAAGACTACCAAGAATTGATGAAAAAACGGTAAATTTACGGTTTCGTCAAATCGGGAATTTTCATTTCTTCGTATTTTCGAAAATAATCACTTGAAAATCTTGAAATTTACATCGAATATTTAATTTAGTAATATGTTTACGTTGATTAAGTTTTTTTTTAATTTTTTGCAATTTTGGGCTATTTATAGACATTTTAGTTTTCGAAGTTTCTAAGTCCTAAAAGGAGTAATTTTTGGTTTTAAGGTATGAAAATTTTATACAGCGTTAAATATACGTTACGCTAACTAAATTCAAAAAATCTCGAAAATCTGTAGTCACGATTTTTTTTTATAGTCATTTTAATTTTTTCGACAAAATTATCAATTTTGAGGTATTTAAGTCCAAATAGTTGGTAAAATGAGATTTTAAGACCTGAAAAAATTTAATATAACGTTTTTCGTACATTAATTTAACTAAATCTACATAATATTTTGTTCGTTTTCAATATTATATATGTCATTAACTGAACATTCAATAAAATATACTGTATAATATTATGTAGTAATAACTGTACCTACATGAAACTGAGCTATTATGAATATATCATATTACATTTTAAAATATGCATAAGGTCACACTAAATCATATTTATTTCTACATTTGATCTTCAATGTAATGTTAAACATAAGTAGGTACTGAGTAGGTATATAATTAATATTAAGAGTTATGTATACTACACCGAAGCTACGTTCAGAATCGTTTTATTGAATGCAATACATCCACCAAGAGTATCCTGCCCAGTAGCGAAGTGCATCCACCCATACTGACACCCGACGAGCGAAGTGCTTTCACCCCCTACTGACCGGCTTTTTAATAATCATCTCAGGAACTTCAAACCGGTTTCAATTGTCCGAGTATAATTCGTATTTTTTTTGTTACAACAAATCCCGAATTTGGAACTTATGTATTACCCGTCAAAAACCGTTTATATTGCCGGGTCTGAAATCCTTTGGAATTGCTGGTTTATTGAATATATTTTTGTTGTAATTTTAACATTTATTTTTTTTAAATTGATGTCACAAAAAGACATAATACTATGTAGTGTATTGTTTTTAATTTTTCTCTTGTGTGAATTGTACAATTTATTTGTATAATTTTTTAGACACATTATTTTAATGAATGGTTTATCTTTGCTTTTAAATTTAAAATAACATTAATATACTATCTATTATACCCGAAGACCGACGGACTATAACTTCCACCATCTGTATCTGGACGACCTATTTTTTCTATTAGGTATAAAACATATAAAATACAATAATTCTTGACCAATATAGCGTGGAAAAATGTATTTTCTCGAAAACTTAGAAAAGCCAGGAAAGTTACGACTTTCAAAATATACATGTAATAATATTATGTACATTCGATGGCGGTTACGCGAGTGTAGAATTCTTTTCTATATTTTTACCCCCGCAATCCGCGTACAATATTAATAAGTACCTGTGGATATCTAAAAACAAAACGATTTTTTACGTAATAACTATTGTGTTTTCCCACAAAATATACGAGGAAATTATACACATTTGATCGTACCCATACCACGAGGTCTAGAATATTCTAGTCTCTATGGGCCGTACCTATATATATATATATATAGCCTGCTGGTATACAAAATATTTATACAGGTACCACGACCAGATACCAGATACCAGGCGTACACCGGTAGAGAAAAAAAGAAAAATTCACCGTGCTTCGGCACACACGAGAGACGTCCGCCGCACCCACCACTCGCCGCGCCGTTTTCGGCTATTGTGTTGCAGCCGCGGTGGGGACGTCGCCGGCACGGAACGAGCGGAACCGTGCGGCGGCGGACTACTGCAGGCCGGGGACACTCACACCGTCAGTCGGCGTCCGACCCGTCGCGATTCGTCTTCGTTCACGCGCCAGTGTTTCGCTCCATCTCCCGAAAACAACAAAACGGTACGTTTCCGATCGTATCCGTCGTAAAACACGATCGAGCGGAGTGGTCGATCATCCGTCCGCGGACCGCTGCAGTGCTGTTGCTCGCGGACTTCCGTCGATCGCCTCGTCGTGAATTTCTATCATGTGAGTACTTACCTATTACTCGGATGCTCATAATATATTATATTACACATTTAACGTTCCTATAACATCGTACTCAGGCCCGTCGCTAGATCTTTTCCGTCCTAAAGCCAAAATTTCAACGCCGCCTTTAAAAACGTAAATGCGTAAAAAGCACAAAGATCATCGATTATTTTCCGACTATACGAACAAAAATACGAGATCGTCGATATTCATATTTTAATTTTGCCGCCCTAAAGCGACGCATGACTTGCTTGCGTATACGGTATTAAAATGCTCAACTTTTGACGCGTAAACGTCTACAGGGACGCGACCTAAAATTCTAGGTGTACCTACTATAGGTAGTATAGGTATTCCGTGCAAATCGACTAACTTTCTAACGTTATATACTCGTACGTTATAGTTAACTAACTTTTTTTGCAGTCATACTTAAAAACAAGGGAACACAAGATAGATCGCTCCTCCCTCCCTGTGGAATCGTTAACATCAAAATATAATTGGTAGGTACTCACTGTAAACGTGTTGGAAACTCCCTTATTTGGAATTTGATATACCACCGAGTAGTGGTCGAATTGGAAAAATAGAAGAAAGAGTGCTGCTATCAGGCTTTTAAAAAATTAACGTCCCCCCAAACTATATAATTTGTATACTGTAAAATATAATTAGTGAGAGAGCTGTCAAAATATTTCAAAATAGTAGAGGAGCTCCGTCCCCCTGCGCACCTCCCCCCTCCACCAATTCGAACACTGCCGCCGAGGTAACCCGCTGAAATTCGGTTCTTTGACAAGGGCGCTATCGCTATCGCCGAGACAAAAGTTGTAGGTGTATTAAATTTCGCGGAAAAAACATTTCAAATATTGAAATGACTTGTCGGGCACTGCAGAGAATATAATAATATTAATATTCGATTTAAGAGTTTAAATTGGATAAAATTCAAAAACTTACTATAAAACGATCGAAATAAGTACGTACCAATACATATCTTTTGTTTACCACCTATTTTTTATTATTAAAAAATACACTATTAAAGTTTTTTTGTGTAATATAAAATCTTGATTCATTCAATAATCGTATAGATGTTTACACATAAAAATTAATCATAAATATCCATTTAAATTAATTTTATACGAATTTATACGGTTTAGATATATTTATATACTCGTAGATCGATAGTAATTTTTTTTATAAGTTTTATGCGTGTACCTATACAAATATAAGTTAAATATATAAAATATAAGTTATAATAGATATACCTAAGTTTAGACATCTTATATCTCCTTGTCTGTCCGTGGTTACTATAGTAGCTACGATTTATAATATTTCTATTACATATAGTTTCAAGAAACATTATTGATTTGGTTATTATAGTTTTCTACCACATAAATATATAGTGAGCTAACAAACTTTTTTTTGGGTTAAAATCCCTATTCAAAATAAATTTTATATTCCTCAAATAATTATGAAAAATCTCCAAGAAAAGAACGATCGCCACGCGCCTCCCTTCAAATTCGCCACTATCTATAGGTGTCTATATAGATATTTAGTCATAATTGTAGTTGATTACGATAATATTAAAATTATCATTTGAATTTGAATAAAATGTTGCTGTTCTTTAATGTTCAAAATAAATATCATTATTTTTAAATGGTAAATATTTTGCCTGATGCTGCTGAATTTACAGAAATTTTTGCCAATTTCCAGTTTACAGAACCTCTTTCTTATTAGTATAGTGCCTATGAAGAATATACAAAATATATTAATAAATATGTTATTGGGAAATAAGGAAATACTACCTAGTTAAAATTTTAAATTATATTATAATGGTAAATAGTTGGTTTCATTTGTATATTAATTAATATTATATTAGGTAAGTATATATTAATAACAAAACCTTAATTATATGAACTAATGAATCAGAATATTTCATTAAACTTGGGTACTATAATATAAGTACACATGAATTCATTATATTTTAATAAAGTGTTGTCATTAAAGAAGTTATTGAATAACTTGTGGATCCAGGCTTAGAAAAGAGGTGTGTGTATGGAGGGGGGAGGGTGATTTGAATTGTTATACTACTTAGGAGATTACTGTTTGTCAAATGTAATTTTTTTTGTCAAACTAAGGGGGTGAAATCGTCCCCCTTTGAACCACCCCCTGAGTTATTATAATATTATATGTGTAAAACACCGAATTTAAATGAATTTTAAAATCAATGGGTATACTATAGGTATTAAGTTAAAATTTTATCTGCAGTGTACCACATACTACAACGGGTACCTATATAGAGCAAATAGAATTTATATTTTCGAAAAAAGTATACTATAATTTCAGTTTTAAATTCAAATTTTTACCTTCGTTTAATAACTTTACTGTATACATTCATGGATATTATTGTATATTTTTATATATATGTATATTTTTTTTTTCAAAGTATATATTATATAGTCACTTATTGTACACTGCAGTCTGTAATAATGTAAATCAATTTTAAATTTTCCCATCTGCGAAACAATATATATCATACGTTTATGTATTTAGGTATAGCTACATTTTATACACCCGTTAATTGATTATTGGTTGGAAACGGTTTTCGCGGGTACTGAAATGCAACTTTTTTCTCCGCATGCATTTTTATTTATACAATATATCAACAGGATAACGAACCTTATCGATCGAGTCCATGTATAATATCGTTACAAGGTCTGCCAGTCGCGTACCACAAACCCAGTTATGTGTTGTAGTTTATAATATAATATATCGAAGATACGCCATCGGATATCCATGTAATAGTATGTACGATTTCGATTTTATCATTTTTCTTTAAGCAGATAGATAAATTAGATAGTTCCCTAAGCCGGCGATTTTCATACACATGCGATGTATTATAATAACTATGATTCAATGACGTGTATAATATTACGAAAAAAAAATTGTTCTTTCTATAGGTAGGTACCTACTATTAATTTGTGTTAATATCTCTATTACGTTTATTTTTATATCCTCCGGTGACACGTAATAACACAAAACAAATTCCAATTCCCTCTACGTTTAAATTTATTAAAAATATATTTCAATACAATTATAAAATGAATAATAAATATAATATACCTATTATAGTTCCTAATACCTATATGTGTTTATTACTTCATATTATATTTTGTAATCATAAAAATGCTTTTTTGTGACTAGTAGACTATACAGAGTTAATATTCGTTGAGGATTTTAAAAAGAAAATTAATGTTTAGACATATACATATATATCCTTATTAGTTATTACAATGTAATAATGCATCAAATACTGTAGGTAATAATTTGAATATTTTCTTGAGATAATAACAAAAGACTAAAGAGGGGAAATATGTCTCTCATCTCCAAAAAAATTAATTAAAATGTTCTGAAGAGGACGTCGTGTCGTGTCGCAGCTACATATTTTCATTGAAAAGTTCGCTTTAGTATTTCTTATATTCATAATTTTATAGACACAAGAATATGATATAAGAAATCAGAAACAAAATTATAGATATTACAATTATCTATAGTGCTTTAAATTTTTTGATGTATCTTAAAGTATTTATTTTTTCAAGATTTTTAGATATTCAAAAATGCCACACATTCGATTTTTAAGGGGTTTTGTATAGGAAATTTTTATGAAATTTTAAGAAAAATGAAAATCAAACAAATTAAAAATATATAAATATGTTTTAAATCATTAAAAATATACTTATGAAAATATTATTATTTATTGTTATGTAATCACGATATTTATTTTAAAAAATAAAAACAATATTTCCAAGTGCACCTCTGAGCTTTTTTTCATTATTCCAAATACGATGTGCACTATAGTGCTTACAAGTGAACAATCTTTTTAAGCACATTTAAATAATATAACTATTTTGAAAATTAATTTTTCGAAAATAATTTCCAAGTTGTACTCGAAAATATTGCTCTCTTTAATTTTGATAATAGGCGATTTGGATCTAAATTTATTCTGATCAAAATTATTTGCAATATTAGTGAACGTGTTTTATAATACCAAAAACACCTGTGTAGCGTCCTTTTAAAATTATAGCATGGAAAAAGACGTATTTGGTAAATATTAAATTGCAAAAATATAAAAATAAAACATTATTTAGAAAATCAAATTGTACCAAAACATCGAAAATGTTATCATCTTTTAAACAGTATATAATTTATGTCGTCAGCGTTAATTGTAGATTTAATATAGTATTTGAATTATGAAAGTACTATTTTTCTAACAAAATTTGTTAGTAACTTATAAAACGTGTATAAATAAACATATCGAAAATTGGCTATACGCTACAGGGTACTATAATACCCTATTATTCTTATAGAATCTGTAAAGAATTTAAGAAATTCATTATATCTGATATAATATTGCTCTTTATAATTTATTTTTTATTTCATCTTTCTACGTTATTTTCAAGCTGGTACAAACGAGAAACGCAAAAGTAATATTATTTTTACTCAAATTTTATAAATACATAAAAAAAAAAAAATAATGATAAGAATAAAAATTATATTAATACCTATGAGATCACTTATAATTCACTTTTTATATTTTTAAAATGTATTTAAACATTTATCAACTATTGGATTTCCTGTTTAGAACTCTTTAAAAATTGGGCGCGAGAGTCGTTCATTTAAAAAAGTTTCAGGAAGTAAAATAATAATGTTTTTGGTTAATTTTTGATTTGGAAAATTAACGTATTAAAAACACGTTCAATATATGTATAATTTCTTTAAAAACATTTAACTTCAGCGTCATATAATATTATGCGTGTAAAATGTTTTTAAAACGCTAATTTTCTGGATAAAAATTACCCTAAAACATTATATTTGGACAATAATTGTATTTTACGGACGGACGTTTTTTTAAGAACACGCATATTCGTTTGTTCTCTCCTAGCTGATGTACTCGATTCAATATATCTATAGATCTCTGTATAAAAAATCGATTATATAATAATAGGTGAAAAGTTGGAAATCGAATACACGCACGAGACACATGCATGATTTATAATATAGTATACCTCGATGGACCTTTAAACCCGAAGCGTAAACATGGCTGCAAATACGCGATTTGCGCATGTGCGGTATTCGTGAAGAATTAGAGATTTTGCTTGGACGATTAGCATTTCCCACGATATGTAATATAGGCGCATCGTGATCCTGGCTGTGGGTAACATTATGTAATGTCTTTGATCGGATTTCGATGAAGACGAAAAGAAAATGACTAAATTACACTTGCGGCACTGTTATAATTATACGGTTTTTCAGCAAAAAGTCACGGAGACGACCTCGCGTTTTGGAACCAAACATAAACAAAAAATAAATGGAATCCATTGTTTTAAACCGAAGGACGTTTAATTCGTACCTATATCGTACCTATACCAGATATTTATGTAGCGTCAACTGCTGCAGTCCAGACCACTAACTATATTATGATATATATATATATATATATAATAATAGATATTATTTAACATGTTTTCAATAAAAAAAAATTGATAGAAAAATCCATTTCGACGACTTCCGACGGGTCAATTGCCGTGCGCGTTTCTATGTACAAAAATAAATAAATAACGGTTTTGCGCCAATTGCTTGACGACGATGTTTTACGGTTACAACACTGCTAATTCTCTCATAGTATTCGACATTGTAGCAGCAGCAACTACGTAGGACTTTCGCTCCGAACATAATATATTATTCAAAGAGATTCTGCGAGCTATTTGTGCCGATGTCTCTGCAAGTCTCCTACACAAACGTTTCCAGAGGGCTGTGACTTTAAATGTCAATAGCGACAATTGACAATATATATATATCTTTATAAATTATGATGTATAGGTATAGTTATAATAATTATACTTGAAAACGTGATTGGAAAATAACTACGATTGGCAATCACATTTATGATTTATATACTATATATATATATATATATATATATATATAGGTACACCGAGGTCATTTTGCTTAGGTTGCAAAATAATTTTTCCATAAGCCTGCAGTGGCAGATCCAGGGGAGCAAAGGGGCATGCATTTTCCTACCAATTTATATTACTTTACTTTAATTTATTTCATACCTATACATGTATGTAATTTTATTTGCATTGTTGGCGACCGATATACCGTTATCCATATAATCGTTGAGCACTGGTTATAGAGTAATATTAAATACACATAATATATAATATATTTATATAAATATCAATAAAGAGTGACTTTAAAAATTAAACAGAAAGGCCTAAATTGTCGAGAACTTATTCTGTCCAATAACTCATAAAAATTAAAAAATAATGAATTGTAACTTGTAAGACCAATACGTTAAATCAAAATCTATAAATAAAACAATGTTTACACTTTATATATCATTTTGTTTGTAAAATATCAACTTATAGGAGGGGGCAGAATTAGTTTAAATTGTTTCATAGCGTTTTTTTTTCAAACTGTCTAAGCAAATAACAATATTATTAATTGAAAACGACCAATGTCAATAATGTTATTCTATTTTAGAATTTATTATGTAATAAGACGAAAACGCAATTGATTATTTTAAAGTAAACTGAGCTAAACAATTAGGTACAAAACTATATAATACTGCAGTGGAGTATACCTATACATGTGAGAAGAGTTAAATATGGGGTTTTAAAGTTTGAATCCCATAACATAATATATTGATATTCGATATAGTTTTAGTAACCTTATAGGTACCTATATCTTTCCAATAAACACAACAGTCGATAAAGTGCAGGTATATAATCTTTTAAACGATTCTGCGTATACTAGGTACCACTTTAATAATGTGTACTTGTATTATTTGAAACTATTGCACTTTTCGAAAAAATGTGTACATTAATTATTATAAAACTTTATAATAATATATAATAACTATATTTATTTTAGTTACCTACATTTAATACATTTTGCAGATGGTGTTGTTTATACATCGATCGAACGATCTATCCAAACTCTAATTATAATTTACCATTCCGTTTAGACAGCATTGTAAATTTTACAAATGGGCTTTCAAAACAAAATATTCAATTATTTTAATGTTATACATTAAAAGTAGTTTCTTTCATGCCTGACTGCGGATGACAGACGACAGTTGTTGTCGTATACACTTGGCTTATGGGAACAACTATTATAACAGCCTTGGCCGTCGTAGTGTAATAAATAATAATACATTAACACCAACTGTATAGCATCGTTTTGTAAAGAGCCTGTATACCTATTTGGTACCTAATATTTTCAATCTTCACAGTAAAAAATGTATAATTACTTAACAATATATTTCATTAGTCCATCAAATTGTTGGTTTAGCTTAAATATATAACACCGATATACCTATAACACCTATACATAGCTACATATATACACTTGCATTTAATTAGCTCCACAAAGATAAGGAACTAGTCAATAAAAAGAAGAGATGTTTCGAACACAAAAATGGGAATATTAAAATGTTAATAATAATAATGTACCTATAATATAAAACAACCAGAAAATAGTGCTTTCTTATGAAAAAAAAAAACGTTGTCATTAAACTATATTGTGTACACCTAACTAACTAGGCACTAATGTCTAATATACTATATTATAATATTGTAATAATACTAATGTATATATTAATATTATATAGATAATAGGTATTAGGTATAGTATTGATAATATACATTATACTATTTGTTGTACACTGCAGTAAATCGTAATAGGTTTCTTTGTACCAAGGAAAACCATGTGTTTTTTTGATCAATAATTCTGGATTAGACTATGTTTATATAAATGTGTAGGTACAATAATGTGACTGAATCACTATCGGAATGTAAATAATATGTAAAATAGGTATCTACGCACAACCAACGCCAGTAAATATGTATCTACATCATGGTAGGAGTATCATGATAAGCAGTGTAGGTATACTTCATGAATAATAAATGTTCAATTGTCCTGAGATACTATTATAGTAATACCCGACGACTTTGCGTTTGTAGATTTCTCTCATCTTCGGCTACTTTACAATTCAAAACTGCTATTGAAGGCACTAAAAAATTTAGTAAAAGGTTTACTACTTTACTAGAAACTGTACAATACATTTTTATGATTGTGTCAGACATCGTAAATGAAAAATTATCTGGAGGTTACCTACCATACATTAAAAAAGAAGACAATCATGTCGACTCGTCGGTAAAACGACTGTGGATTATTTTATTATCCCAGTGCTTAAAAGCAATGAGCAGACTCACTAAAGTCCAGAGACATATATATATATACAGTATATAAACTATATTATAATCCTATAGAATTTGGTACGGCATTCTCTAGGACAAGGTTAATTATAAGAGTGTTCATTTACGTTAAAAAAAAATTCAGGTTACGATAAAGTGGAGAAAAATGTCGGTATTCGCGGTGGTAATTTTTATTGTATGAAAGCAAGACGAGCATTGATTTAATCCGGGAGTTGGGTGCATATAAACGCATTGTTAATGCGCTTTTATTATTTAATTCGATTCATCAAATCGAATTAACTCTTACTTCCGGATTTTAAGAAATACATGTATTCGCTTAAATGCACATATTAATGACTCGCAGTGATTAGGTTATCATAGGTATATTATAGGAAATATTTTTTATTATTTAGATGCACGTAAACTCGAACCTTAATGCGCATTAAGTAAATGCGCATTAACGACTGCATGTAAACGCCATAATTGATCTATATAATACATTATAATTAAAATATATTATAATATCGTATGGTTTTTTAAATTCTTTTGGATATGGGATAATCATATTTATAACTACGAGTTAAAAATAAAAACAATATGATAATATTAAGTCGCGTTCACTAATCATATATAGCTCTATATATAAAGGAACGTTAGCTAAGAATATCGCGTATATAGCTGTAAAACAGGTTATAAATTCATCGTATAATAATATGTTAGTCTGTAGGTAGTAAAAAATATTTCGACTCATTTTATACATAATAGCTGTTGCAGTATATAAATGCAGCTGCTTGTAAATGTTAGGGTGGGTTAAAAAACACTGTACAAACTACAAGGTGTATGTTATCCTGCAGTAACAGCACACAATCTTTAATATCAACGCTCCAATCCCCCTCAGTTTTAATCAAAATAAAATATAATATATAGTAATACAGGTATAATTCGATGTATCATAATATAAAAAACATAAAGGGATGCATGGTGCCCATGATTAAAAATATTAAAAAAAGAGAAGGTAAACAAATTTGTTTCTCAAAAAATAAGTTGAAAATTAATTATAAATATAAATAAATTGTAATATGTATAGAAACTATTAACTAATAATAAATTAATAAAAACCTATAAAAAAATTAAATATTGAAAATGCTGACATTTATTTGTTGTACAATATTTTACAAAATGATGTAGTAATATTTAATGAATGAATTAAGCAGTTGACTATGACTTAATTATTTTATTTGGATATTTTATCAACGTATGAATTTTACCTGCTAAATCGATTAAATAAATTCCACTGAAGTATAAATTATTGTGAATTTGAAGTTAACTTTAACATCATCTAATGAAAATGTAGAAAATAATTAATCAGTTATATTTTTGTTATAATCTTAAGATTTTGTTATAAAAATTTGAGTAGCACATTATTTTGATCAGGACATTTTCTTTGAACTGTTTCCCAATTTAGTCACATTATCATTATAAGGACAATATTATATTAGATATATGTATTCAGAATTTCAGACACATATTTCTTTTGGACTATTTCATATAGTTGGACATTTTGTACTATATTATATGGAACAAATATAATAGATAGTATAAACATATTGTATTATGTATAGTGAAATTTAATTTTTGGACATTTCGCAACGGATATCTTAATCTGTAGTCTATGCTGAAGAAAAATAACAAACACACCGCTGTATTATCCATCTCGCGTATCGATGGGAATATTTTGTGTCACGTGATTTTCATCGTATATTGCTCATTAGACCAAATATTATGGGGTTTGACATCCTTTTGTAATAAAATAAATAGTACCGATTTTATAAAATATCAATAATAATAATAATATGTAATAATATGTAATAACAGGTATAATTTTAAAACGGTGCAATGCACATTCTCGGACCACGCCTCGCTATACGGTACATATTTAGTTTTTACGCAGCTGTACTTTTGACCGGGTTAATTATTGTAAACAGCAAGGCCTATACGCATTTATAACAAAAAAAAAAATAAATTGTTCGATATAATATTGTATACCTGTGTATTATTTTAATATCTACCCTTTGTTCAACCGACTGCAGCAGAGTATATATTTTGTATAATGTACGGATACCCGATGACTGGAAATCACCAAACCGTGTCAGCAGATCTATGGGCTCAGTATATTTTGATCGATATCGTAACAACCCGTACATATAATATAGCCGTACAACAGATGTATATATAACAAAATATAAAATGATCAAATGCTCTTGTGTTAATATGACTAACTGACTAACTGTGGTTTATGACTATATAATAGGTATACTATTGCATGTGTACGCGTTGCTTAGCGTTTCCATTTTATTCATTCCTAACCTAACCTAACCGGCGCACGCAGTGTTGAGCCAGACAAAGATAAGTCTCATAATAATATTATCTACATAAAGATGAATATAACTAAATTATTTTTTTATCCAGATAAAGATAAATAAAATACATTTTTATCTAGATAAAAATCAGATAAATGTATTTTTATATTCTTTTTTTTTTTTTGCACGTATCAAAATTAAACAATAATGAAAATATTTTTATATATTTTTCAAAGGTTCTTTTTAAATTTATGAACAATATAATACATCGTAATTAAATTATTGTAGCCATTAACCTCAAAAATTCAGATCTTGTTTTCCTCCAATGTCTATTTTACTCCAGAAAAAGGTCTATTCCGTTTTCCTTCACTGACCATAGATAGGTAAAAAAATATGTACTCATTTTGGTTCACCCATATAAAGTCGGGCGCTCGCACAATTTAAATCTATAATATTCTTGGATTTGCTGTACAAGTTTAATACCTCGTCGAGGAAATATTATTGCAAATTAAATAGGTTTAAATACGTGTATTTAAAATATAAATAATTTATTTATAATAAATTTATAAAATATATATTAAAATATATATTGGCGAAAATATATTTGGAGGAAAATGGTATTTTATTTGTGGAGGAAAAGGAATTTTTTTCTTGGAGAAAAATAGTCCGCGCAATTTATAATTAAAATAATCATGTACCAGGTGCCAAATAGTAATAAAAATTAATATTTTCTCCAGATTCCCTGTAGAATTTGACAGAAAACATAATATAATAAAAATAATAATCTTAAATAAAATTTAGAAAATTGAATGAAAAATAAACTTACTCATAAACATAACGAAAATTTAATGGAAATCAAAATAATTAAAGAAGTAACTAGATAAATTTATCGAGATGAATAAGATTTTTATCTAAGATAATAATTTAGATAATACTATATAGGTATTTATATATATATTTATATTTATCTATAGATCATGATCGATATTTAATATTAACTTGGTGTTATTATATATGTATAGGTCATAGTGCATTGACCATCATAGGGTTTATTTATAAACATTAAACATTCATTAATATTTATATAGGTATATATATTATATATTAGCTCATATTTTATTATAAGCTGTCACGATGCGTTGAATTTCAAAAATAATATTATCTTATATTATTAAATAAGTACTTACTTAATAATAAAAAACAAACGGTTTTTTCTAATTTTTGAGTTTTTAAACTATAAGCATTATTACTGCAGTTTAATAGCTACAATAGTGGTTTTTTTTTATAAATATGTACTATGTAGGTAGGTATATATTATTTATTTACGTACCTACATTTTTTGGATAGGTAGTAGGAGTTGTGTCTGGAAGTTTTAGGTAAAGAGCTTTCTGATAACAAATTTATTCTATATAATTAGTACTTTAGAGAAGTCGTTTTCAATTTTCCCAATATTCCCAATATGCCTACCTAGATACTTACAGTTTTTTTTAAGAAAATGGAAATAACTACCGAAATAATGAAAACATGTTATAAATCGTTAAATATTATTGCCAAAGACTTTACATTTGTAACACCGAATATTTATTACATACAAATATTTATAATAAAAATGTCCCTATATAATATTTTTTAATGGATTTCATTCATTTTTAAAAATCACAAGACATATTATTATATTATTCAATATGATTATATATTATACGGAAATTAAAATATCTAGTCTAAACTATAATATGCAATGGAGGAGAAACAATGATAATACCGCAGATTGTTAAAAATTCCAAATGGTCATCCATCCGAGATTTGGCATAATATGTTATAAATCATAATGTATAGGTGCCTATTATTTATAATAGTGGTCGTGGTGTATCTATGGCACGTGTGCCGGAGTTGGCACGTTCGTCAAATTCCAGTAGGTAGCATGAGAAAAATATAACTTTTTAAAATTGTAATTTTATATGTTATATTTATTAATTTGTTAATATTTTTAAACTCGATTTAAATTGTTGAATTTTGGGATGAGTGTTGAGTAAGATTTTCTTGAACCAGGTTTAATCGGGTTCAGTATTTTGGTATTTAAACCAAAAAAAGGTTCCTTTTGGTATAACACGTATTATACGTTTTTGTAGCTTCTATATATTAAGATATATGTAGACAATGGACAATAATCCATATGAAATATTAAAAGTTATATAATACTGTAGTTTGTATCATATTCTCAAATCAATCATATATACTTATATAAGATAGTACCTACTTACTCGAGTTTTAGTTATTTATACTTCTTATATAGGTATATTATATATTATCTAGTTATTTAGTTATTATATTTAATTTTTTTAATCTCAGTACATTTTCAAGTTTCAACTGTATTAATCCTGCAGTATATAGGAATTTAATAAGTATTGGTGTAGGTACCTCCTAATACATATGTTTTCAGCTTCCTATTATATAACAAATATCTGTGCATTTAAATAGATATATACTATATTTATTTATACAATTTAATGTGATATTATATTGACCAGTATAATTACATATAAAGAAATAATATGAACTTCTGTGAAACAAAAATGAAAATAAATATTAGGTCGCGTAGGTATAGGTAACTGTCATGTATGCAAGTTTGAGAATTGATAGTTGCCGTTTCAGACAATAGCGATACATTTTTGTTTTAACGTTCAAGGAGTGATTACTGATTATAAACTATATATATTGTATAATATACAATCACTGAGCAAATATGCTCGGGCTACAACACAATAAACAACGGGTTTGGCTATGTGAATTAAATTAAAATTTCCTACTTTTCTTATACTGCACCCTAACAAATATGATACAAAAAAGTCATAGAGATAATTGAATACTCGTATTATTTAAAGTATTATAATAATTATATACGTAATATAACTAATCATTATGACATATGTATAGATATAGGTACAAGATAGATATAGTGATTATTAGTTATTATAGTTAATATACCTAGTTATGGTGCATTTATTATAAATATTTGTAAACTAATATTATATATTATAGGTACCTATATAGTACTTGTATATTTAAATAAAAATTTATCTTGTTGAATATACATGTAAGGCTATATATACAATACATATTCTCGTATACCCAATTGTATATAAATAGTAATATTATATATGTCTATTAGTTCTGAAATTCTTGTACTATTAATACGTATAGGTAATATAATATTGATATTTTACTTGTATAAATGTATATATATATATACATAAAAATATAGAATTGCAACACGACGTGAAATTATACTAATAATATAATCATTATGATTCATCCGATTATATTATATCTACTAAATTGCATTTAAGCAATTCACTATTGTATATTTGGATTCTATGAAAAATTACGTAAGTAATGTAGGTATAGGTATTATATATATATAATATATAAACATTTATAAAGTTGTTGCATATATTATTATTAAATGAGAAAATTATATAGGATAAAATAATATATTAAACACGGTATAATAAATACATAATACATTATAATATACAAATATAATGCATTTATATCGTTTATAGTGCGTGTATAATAATATGTACTTAAGATTGGGCACAGCAGGGTAGTTAATTGTTTACACTTTACAAGTAAACAATATTATTTCTAATCACTAAACTTGACGAGTTATTTTTCATAAAGTTAAATTACTCAGATAAATTGTTTTTTAAGTATATATACCTATATATCGGTTTTAAGTTCAATTAAGACTCAGTTCAATAAGTTCACTGTGCACGAGAACGAACGATTTATGCGTAAGCTCATTAGGTATAAGTATAGGTATACTATTCATATTATTATGCATTAATTAAACGAGTACCTATATATATATATTACATATTTAAGAGGAGCATATATTTACATATTTAATTTATACACCCGATTTTCCAAGGGGTTTTGTATGGGTAATTTTTATGAAATTTGAAGAAAAATGAAAATCCAACAATTCAAAAATATTTAATTATATTTTAAAAGTAATTTAAAAATAGTCATATGTTAGTACCATTTTTTGTTGTTGTGTTATCACGATATTTGTTAAAAACCACGTTCACGCTCTATGACTATACAACTTTTCTGTGTATATAATCGCAGAATCGAAATGTATATACAAAATATGAAATATGAGAATATTTACTATGCCGTAGCGTGGAGTTTTTTTTCCAATATGTTTTTTTGAAAGCCTAAAATCCGTGATTGAAAATCGTAAAATTTTAAAATTAAAAAAAAAAAAACATAAATAAAAAAATTTAACTGAAAAAACTTCACGGTACGGCATAGTAAATATTCTCATCTTTCGTTATATTTTGCATAAATGATGATTCGGCGATTACTATAAGAAATAAGTTGTAGTTATTATAGAGCGTAAACGCATTTCAATCCTCAATATTAAAAAAAAAGTAAAATTTATATTAAGTAGGTACCACCTTTTTGAATAATTTTAAAGATTACCTAATTCCATGTTTTTAAAATTTATTTGAGTTATAATTTTTTTCATTGACTCTGCTTTATTGTTTATTTACGTATATATATATATATATATATAAGTAATATATATGTATAGGTAATATATTTATATAGTTGGTTGAAATTATACGATCATCCGACCGGTTTTCACGCACTATACGGTGTAAACGGCAGTCGAACGGAGACTTTGACGCCCGCGATTTTTTCTTTATAATAATTTATAGGTATATCTCTATATATTATATTTACACACCGCTGCATTATAGGTCGACCTACTTAATTCATTTATTATATACCTACACGGTTTTATGTAATGCATAAAAAAATCGTTTTGTTTCGTGTGTTTTTTTTTTTTTTTTATAATCTCTTATCGAATCATCTTTATATCCGATGACGCCGTAAGCCAGTTTATAATCGGCCAAACCCATGCTCCGCGCGAAGATTGGTCCAATGACCTCGCTCGCGTATATATAATATATACGAATATACGATATAATGTGGTATACAAAAAAAAAAAGAAAAAAAAATTCTCAAATTTAATATGCCAGACGTCGTCTCGTATACGCTGCTCGCACTATATTTTTAAATATTAAATTTCTATACGAGTGTATATACGAAATATTACGATCGGTGTCACGTATATATAATATATATATATATATATATGTAAATTAAAACTCTTTATTTCAAGGGCGTCATTTGAGAAATTCAAAATATAATTTTGCAACCCTATATTTTTTATATGTACTGCAGGAAATGGCCCCCGTCCAGTACTGGCGTATATTCAACTTTTTTCTAAGAGGGGGGGGGTCCAAAAAATATTGTAAACCAAAAATTTTATATATATAACCATCATATATATTTTACTATCTTTAGGGGTAAAAATAATCGCTAAAGTTGACAGACATGTCCTCCTCCCATTGTTTTGGTAAATAAACGCACCTATATACTTATTTAGAATATTTATTTTTTCGACATTTTTACCTTTAAATGCATTATTTCCTTTTGATATTTTTAGAACATTTTTGTAAAATATTATTAAAAACAAGTGAAAAAATTATTTTTTCAACATTACTTATTTTTCTTAATTTTCTAACAGTACCTAATATACAAAAAAAACTACAGTAAATGGTGGTGTTTATTGTTAGATTATTCTAAGATATTTATTGGAAAATTAAAAATATTTTAAATTTAATATTTAGGCGTACCTAACGAACGCAGTAGTCTTTGACAGAAATACTACATACAAATTATCTTCAGGATAAGTAACGAGAGTTGGAAAATAAAAAATTAATTTGATATACTTTTAAGCTTTAATTGATAAATTTACTTTAAATTTTAAAGCTGATCTTTTCTTATTGCACAAGCATGCGCTGCACGGATGCAGTAAGGTGTGCTTTCGCTGCACTTGCAGATCAGGTTGCGAATGGGCCGTTAATTTTGCTTTATAGGGCCTCGTGCTGGTGGAACCGGTAAAATTTAAAAGTCAGTGATTTTCCAAAATACCTTTTTTTTTGTTTAAGTATTTTTTTTTTTTTAAATGGTGAATTTCTCAAGATTTTAAGACATTTTTTCGTGAAAGAAGTTATAAGAAAAACATTTTTTCTTTCCTTATTTGTTGTAGTTTATAAATAGTAGGTAATAATAGGGCCAATGTTGCTGTCAGGGGCAAACGCATGGGGTGGTGGATATAGGGGTTAAAACCCCCACCGAAATTCAAGAAAAATTGTAATAATTTAATATTCAAAATTATGTGAAATTTTTAATACAAATGTATTTAAATTGGTTCTTCCACTACGGTTCTATTTTCCCACCTTATATAGCTTATTTAGAGGTAAAATAGGACATTGATAATATAGGGTCAACATATTGGACACAAAAAATTAACATAATCAATTATTATGATTTTATATCAAATACATTTATAAATCTTTATAATAAAATACATAGTAGGTAAGAGAAAATTATATTTTATTAAAATTTACAAATGTAATATTATTATATAATTGTATCGTATAAATACCACGTTATATTATATAGGCACGTGAAATTTAAGTCAATATTATATAGGATTTCAATATTAGCATAAACTTGACCCATATTTTCCGGAATGATAATTAGCGTTTGTGTACCTATATTTAGGTAGGTACATATATAGTATATTGTAATTTGTAGGGAAAGTGAAAATTTCAAAAAATATATATGTATTTATATTTGTATTCGCGCAAATAATAAATAATTTGATACAGCAATCATTGTGTCGTATGATATTAGATATTGGTAAAATATGGTTTTGATATTGCACACGTGAAAGCCAATAATAATAATGTAATCATATGTATAACTTTCATGTATAAATATTAAATACACAATGATCATCAGAGCATGTCAATATAATTCCCAGCTGTGTGTAGTTATGTAAATGTCTATATTGAAAAAAAAAAAAAAACATTGTATTTGAATTTATGTTTCAATAAAATAAGTAGGTAATATATTCAATTTAAAAATCTATAATGTATATAATAATTAATTATAAATAAGGATATGTAAAGCTAGCAATTATTAAAGGCACGTTATTTTTTTTAATTATAATAGTATATCTACCTAAATTTGTTTTTATTATTCATCGCAAAATTTTCATCATATTATTATATGAATTATAATAGGTATAAAGAAGTACCTACTGTCATTATATTAGATAGGTATTAAACATTTGCGTATATGCTTATACTATATTTGGTATGACCATGACAATGACGTGCGAGATAGATAGTAGACTATACATAATATACAGTAGGTATTATACCTATACGTTTTATACTCGTGTCGGTGTATATATGATGATGTCCGGATCAAATTGCCAAAAATAATAATCATATATTAATATATAGAAAGATATATATGGTAAAATATGAGTTTTTCAGAAACAGTGGTCCGTTCAAATAACCTCGAATAATAAAAATAATATTATATATATATAATATATATACATATTATATTGTACCTAACATTACTTATTTTTTCTCGATGACATTTTTTTCACTATTTATAATTTAGATATTACCCTATATATATATATATACCTAGGTATACGATCCATATATGTATGACTATGTGATTTTTTTTTTTTGCTAAAATTTATTATTATTACTATTGTTATTATTTATTAGTAAATATAATAATGATAGACTTAAGAGGAACATACTTTCGAAAATTATGGTCTCGTATACTTCATATCTTCATGGATTACGAAGACTAGAATATACAGACCGTATACACTAGTCGTTTTTATATCTATAAATTTATATATTTTTCGATAATGTATTAATCCTTGTATTAATATGTAGATGTTATTTTTATAAACGTATTGAAAATTGTAAAATGTCGAATTTTGAATATTATTAAAAATCTATAACAATATATTCCAAAAAGATCTCGGACAATTTGACATAACATGTTTAAATAGAGTTAAATATGTTTAAATCTTCTTTTATAGTTTGATACAAATATCTATAATTAATATCAATAATCTGTAGGTATAAGAATTAAGACTAATCGATGAAATAGGTATAACCTACAGTTATAATGACGATAAGTTTGTTTAAGAAATCTCTAGATTATACTCAGCAATTAAAAAAATATTGAGACGCAATTACTTGTAAATCCACTTTAAAAATGGGTCCAAGGGGGTGGAAGCACTTCGCTAATCAGACAGGATAATCTTGGTGGATGTATTACATTCGAAAAAACGATTCTGAGCGGAGCTTCGATGTAAGTATATTACTGTCAGTTATATATTCAAACATTAAGTATAAATTCACGGTAAGAACAAACCTAGAATATATATAATTAAACTTGACCTTAGTAATTATATAAACAATATTTCTTTATAATATACTTAACTATAATACTGTAATAATTATACATTAAGTATAATTTTGTGTCAAGATTTTTATTTATCGTTTTGTACTTGAAGTTTCTTCTAGAAATTTTCTTCCGATTTCCAATAAATAATACTTTTTAACAATGAAATACATTAAACTACATACAATTGAAATCGACATGCTCAATGTATAATTTGCACATTTTACCTATAATAATACAACAATTTGCGTATTTTTCAGAATAAGAATTAAATATAGCTAGAAATGCACTGCAGGCACTGCTGCAATAAGTACCTACACTATTATTTCCCTTCTTATAATAAATTGTAAACAAAAATAAAACTGTAAAAATAATTAAATTCATGGAGGCAAAATAACTATGGGACATGACCGTGGACTCGAAAAAAATAAAACATCGTTTCCAAAAAAATTTTTAACCATTGATTTATAAATTTGATTAAAAAAATGTAGGTACGACTAACGACTAACGTTATATTATATTTTTTCGGGTCTAAAAATCATCAAATTTTACCAATTAGTCGGACTTATTTAAATAAAAATCTACAATTTACTTGAAAAAATTTAAATGGCTATAAAAAAAAATCGTGATCACCGATTTTCGGGATTTTTAATTTAATTAGAGTTACATATATTTAACTATGTATACAATTTTCAGGTCTTAAAACCTACCTATTTTAGGACTTAAAATTTCAAAGTCCTTTACATTTTCATGTTCCTCTCCGCACTTCTAGATCTCGTCAGGTTTTTTTGGCTCCATTTGGTGGTATGAATTATACTTAAATCACAAACCCCTTTATACTCGGGTCATGCGATTGACGAACTCTATATTATCTTTTCCCAAGTATATATATGATATATGATATATAAGTATATATATATTATATATATTTTTTCTTTGATTTGTTTGTTATCATAAATTTTTTTCTTAGCTTTTTGTTCGCAGTTTTCAATTTAAATTGTTAGGTATTGTAAATATGTTATCTTTTGGGCCTCTGCTTTTCGAACTTTTTAAAGTAACAACTAAATGTAATTTGCTACCGGAAATGCGCAAGCATTTAACGATAGGAATAAGTATTTTAGTCAAAAAATTGTTTACAGAAAAATAAACATACTACTAAAAAATATAAATAAAAGTACTAGCTTCCTTGCTACGCTCAGAATCTAAATGTATAGATAAGCTTCTTTTATATTTTAATTGTTAAATTTTCTTAAAATTGATTAGGTATATTAAAAAGCGCGTGTTTGGCGTGCAAGTCTCTAGTTCCTGTATTGCGATTCTGTATTACTCTACTTTGCGTATAAATACGTATTTAAATACAACATTCAGGACATTTCCGTCTTCGCCATCGCCATGGTCAGGTCGATGTGTTAATTACTTTTCGGACCATGGCTAATTTAGTGTATAGGTATAGGTATATAGGTGTTCATCCGGTGCAGCACGCGATAAATTTGATTAACTGTAACGAAACAATAAACATTATAGGTTTGAGTTTTACTACAAAATTTTTTAAATTATTATTTAACATATATGATCATACGCAATATTTATATTGTTATTATAGACAGGACCGTGTTTAAGGAGACAAAAAGTAATTAATTTAAAAAATGTGTCGGGGTAATCCTAAATATAACCATAGTTATACATATTACAAGTTATCTATATATATATATATATATATATATATAACATATTGTATGTTACTTGTTTAATTTTATTATAGAATATATTATTATATTATAACTTTTTACATTACACCAAATAAATAATATCCCTTACAAATTGGTCAAGATTGCTGTACAAGGGCTTCAATCACAATTATTCATATATACAACATAATTGTAGCATTATTAAAAATGTATTGAGCTCCTTAGCCCCCCTAGCTGTGATATACGCTTATACTTACAAAAATCTTTTATTCACTAACGCATGTCACAGATAACATGAATAGTCCATCTGTGCTAATATAATACATAATAATTAATAATGTATATTGATTATAAGACATTTTTTTTTTTTTTTTATATAATTATGTTTTTAACATTAAATGAACACATTTTTAATTTATTGTAATAAACTATATATTTATGCAGTTTGAGAGTGTTCAGTATGCATTAAAACTTAAATTATGTACCTATATATGCGTTAGGTAGTAAAATAAGTAGTAACGAGTAGGTACTTCTACTACTATCTACTATCTACTATCTACGTATTTGATCAAACTAATGTCTGACGTGCCACTTTTTATAATCTATTTTTTAATAATTTGTATTGAATTAATATTTATGTACTGAACCATCCGCACTGAACCGAAATATATATAATAAGTTATGGTAATTAGTTTTATTACGGACTGCGTATATTGATAATTTAATATATATACATATATGGTAATTGATGGCTATATGTGCACATGTTTTTGTAATACTACACCGAATACACGATGGACATACATGACTATAGTTATGTATATACCTATAGGTATTAGTGATGTAGTCCCAAATAAATTAGTGGGTATACGCCCGATTCAGGCACGTAGTTAGGATTTCTTCCATATATGTGATCAAAACAATTCAAATATGTATTTTTCTCCAAATATCGAAAAACGCTTTCTAAAATACGAAATAAGCAGAAAGGCTTACAAGAATTGAGATGACCATAGTCCATGTCACTGATTATTCCAAGTGGACTCGTGCCTGTTCGATATGAAATTAAGCCAAGGGCGGTGAGAATCAGACATCAAGTGCAAGTCCTGTACCGCTCAAACCCACAAAATCCTCATATATTTTTTATTCAAATATCACAACTAGATATCAATATACCTACTTAATTTACTTAGAGGATGCTATACACACTAATTTTAGCGATATTAAAATACGTACACGCTCTATAACTACAAATTTTCTCTTAGTAATCTCAGAGTCGAAATATGTACCTATACAAAATATGAAAAGTGAGAATATTTATACTATGCTGTAGAATGAAATTTTTAATTAGGTAACATTTTTTTCGTGTTTTTTTTTTAAATTTTTAAAGTTTTAATATTTTCAATCACGGATTTTAGGCTTTCAAAAAACATATTGTAAAAATACTCCACCCTCGAGCACAGTAAATACTCTCATTTTTCATATTTTGTATACATTTTGACTCTGCGATTATACAGAAAAAAGTTATAGTTATAGAGCGTGAACATGATTTTCAACAAATATCTTGATAACACAACAATAAAAAATGGTATGACACATGACTATTTTTAAATTATTAGATTTTCATTTTTCTTAAAATTTAATTAAAATTGTCTATACAAAACCCCTTAAAAATCAGATGTGTAGTGTTCTCTTAATATACATATACTATTCTAAGGATTTTTCTAAATTGTGAATTTCATCACTTCCTTCTCTCAAACACGTATTTATATCAAAATTTCTAGTAGGAATACTTACCCATAGGTAGTGAATCGCAACAAGTTGGTAGGTACTTTAGAGAAGACATATCATTTCGATTTTCTCAACAGTTTATTTGACGAGTAAAGAAAAACTGCCAAAAAGTACATAAAAACGGTAAAAACACAATTTCACAAATTCGAGATGTGTCATTTCTTCGTTATTCTGAAAATAATGGTCCTAGGGTCTTGAAATTTTCACCAAAAATGTATGTAAAATGAACGTAAATTTAATTTGTTTATTGGGGATTATATTCGAGTTTTGGTGAAAAAATGGGTCTAAATACATGACATTTTTACTAAGTATATGTATATATATATATACTTAGCTTTTATATTGATTTACTATATTTTTAAAAAATATATCCCAAGTCTTTATAGCAATTTTAAAATTTGAAGTATATGTATTTTATATCGAGATTCTCTGAAAATCGTTTTATCGAAAGATATTTTATACCATATTTTAAAACACAATATTCTATTAGGTATATATTAATATAACGCATCAAATAATCAAATGTCGAAAACATGTTTCGACTGCGCTAAAAATATATTTTACTCTATTTTTATTTTGTAAACATTTTCAGAACTTAATTTGGTTAAATGTTTTTTTTTTTTCAAAATGTAACAGTTTAATACAAGATTTACAAATTTGTTTTGGGTACACGCATATATTAAAAAATTAGTATACGAGTGTGTACCCTCCACTCATCACTGATAGGTATATGTTATAAGTTTACAATGTAATTCTATATAAATAAGGTTTCAGAAACCATTTATATTTTATAGTTAGGTTTACTCGACCAGACTGTCATATCTATTAAAAACCGACACCGTTTTTAATAATGCTTCTCGTGAAATGGGAATATGGGATCCCTATATAAGTACACTTATATGGCTATATAGACTATTAATATAATAGACCGTACATTTTTATAATATTTTAGAAAAAAATACTTTTATATTTTCCGTAAAAATAGAATAAAATGTAACTATATAAATTATAAACTAATTTATTTTACAGCAAATCATAAAATAAAATAAATAATAAGTTTACAGATATCAGTGTACGTGAAACATAATAATTAAGCACATATACCTAGGTACATCGGCGATAGAACAGGTATTTATACATTCTTGATTTGACCATGACAGAGTATTAATACAATTTATATAATTATTTTAATATATGTATAAGCTGTTGAATCTTGAATATAATAATAATATATGTATAAATAGGTACATATAGTAGGCATAGTACCAATATTCACAAGTATACTCGATATAGATACCGAAAATATTAATTATATAATATGATATTGCAAAAATTACACGAATAAATATGGTTATCATGTTATTATCACATATTATTGTTACCACTGTCGGCATTTGGAGGTATAGGAGATATGAAGGTGTATAGTTAGTTACACCTCAAAGAATTTTTTCGTCGTAAAAATATAATTTTATTTTTCCATCATGAAAACCAACGAAATCACTAAATATTATTAGCGCCACTAGGTAATTATTATTTTACTAGTAAGTACGTATACCTACCTGTACAGTAACTTTTTAATGATCTATAATATTCTTTTTCAATAACGTTTAGACCCGCATGAAGAAAATTATAATTACTTGAGATATTATAAGAGACACAATTTATTTTAAATTGTAATTTAAAAAATAACATTAATTATTATAAACGTATATTTAATAAAATATTACAGGTTGTACAAAATTGCAATAAAACCATTTTGAGTTGTTTTTAATGCTAAATCGGTTTATTGATGGAATTCTAAGCTACATAATATTATAATTATTATCAATTATTACACATATAATAAATATTCTCAACAAATAATAGTATTGTTAAGAATTATAATATTACTATAATACCTATATAGAAGTGAAAATGAATGAAATTTAGTATAGCAATAGTATATTAATAATGTAGTAGGTATAAGGGATTGTGGGAGGAAGGATCGCAAGAAAGAAAGGACACGTAAGCATAGAGCCGGGGATTTATACATTGAGGGTCCCGGAGCAAGTGCTCGGCAGAGCCGACACCTAATTCTTAATTTTCAAATTTTAATAAAATCTTCAAGGTCTAACGTTAGTCGATAAATTAGTGAAACTTTTTTTCTTTTTTTTTTGGCTCTTCGTTGCCCCCCCCCCCTTTTAAATCCGGTCCTACACGTAGATATATATGCGATCATCACGACTGTAAGCTACTAATTGGTGTGTAAACGGGTTATAAAATAATGGTTTATATTACTGTATACCTATAGGTATAATTACTATATAATATAGGAATATATTATGAATTACGATTATGTATACATTCCGTTACGCAAAAAATAAAATAGATGTCCGAAAAAAACCAATTTTCAATAAATTATAATTTAGGTGTACCTACTACTACTATACCTATATAATATATAGTGTGCATATGTATATTATATATAATGCATTTGCGATAACTGGTTTTAGATTAGTAGTATAATTATGAGTACCTATTGTGAGTAGAGGTACTTATATATTATATATAGCTATTATTTAATATCGTATAATAAATCATACGAACTTAAATTACCTAAACAACATTGTCAAAACTCAAAAGGGTTGAAATATGACCGCCGTTCGTCGTGCCTTGTTCGTAAACATATAAATTAACACGAACGGAGAGTAGAGAAGGTCAATAGGCAATACCTATATTACTAAACATGTATGCATTATGCAGCATCAGCTATATACCACATTAGGTATCAACACTGTATCATATACTACTGCATCCATTAGTCAAGTGCTACTTAATAACTGGACCGTTTTTATACAATTGCGCATATTATATAGTTTGCTGCGCCTCACGCGCTAATGTAATCATTCATTTTCTCCGTTTTTAATGGTGTACACTTTTTTGTAGTTATTCGTTTTCTTCTACGCAATGTAGAATTTTAACACAATAACATTATATGTAGATTGTAGGTATTACATATAGGTATATATAGGTGCCTAAAGTGGTCAAATGGATTTTATATAGTACGAAATAAAAATGCTCAAATTATAATTTTGAACGTGTTAAAAATGTCGTATTATCATCGTGAGTAATATTATAACTAATATATTATGTAGGTATGTATAGTCATAATTCGTCTATTATTTTAAATATTATATGTGTAATTTAATATTTTCATTTAATTACGTAGGCGCATGCAACGAAAAAATAATACTTGTAAACGTTTGTTTTTTCATTTACCCTCAATCAAAAGAATAAATTATATAGGTTGGTATTTTTAAAACGTCCAGAAACTCGATGATAAAATAGAAACATTTTTGATCAGTAGATTAATATTATGTACTCAAATAATATCTGTATATTTGCGTATATATATATATATGTAAAACTAGATTGGTAGGTATGTTAAAAATATATATATAAAACGGTTTAAACCACGGTAAGAAATAAAAATATCAATCAAAAGTGATTAGGTTTACAATCTGAACATTCACATTTCTCGTATAGGATATATATTAATTTACATAATATGTATATATTGCTATATATATATATATATATATATCTGTGTAGTGTACCTGTATTTGGGCTCGGATATTTATGTTTTTAAAACCCAAAATATGTAAATATATTTATCTATGTGTATTCAAAGTATAGTAAAAAATTACTTAATGTAACGGAACAAAATTCTAATGTTTAGATAAGCCTAAATAATAATAATAATAATAATAAATAGTTTATAAATTTAAAAAATGCAAAATATGTTATTATAAGTAGGTACCTATATATAATAATATATTTTAAAATTTAAATAGTTAATGCATTATAGGTACTATTATTGTAATATTTTTATTATAAATTATACAATGTGCTGTTTATATGTAACGTAAATTTTCAATTTTCTGAAGATAAAAAAGATTAGCAATTTTCGTACGATTCGTTCTTTGGATTCACCAGAACTGATGCAAAAATTATAATGAGTACCTACTATAATGTGACCTGCGAAAAATTATTGAGTATCTGTCACACTAATAAATACATTAATGTAGTATGATTTTGTATACATTTGTAATATGTATAATGTATACACGTACACAGAATCGTACACTAGAAAACTTAGTAGTATTCGTAACATTAATAAGGAACCAAACTAATTATCAGAAGAGAAAAAAGGAAAGTCGTAAAAGAATTTGTAAGTAGTATAGAGAAATACAGATTCAACCCAAGGATTTAAATTCTTCAAAAAGTGTAATCCTATAAAAAAAAAAATATTTTAAAGTCCAATTCACAATGATGAAAGATGAAAGTGGCTACTTAATTACGGATGAAGCGAATATTTTAAACAAGTTTCGGACTAACTTTAAGGATCTTACAAATATAAACTTAGATAATGATGGCATAGAGAGAGAAAAGATCACCTGCTATACTATAAAGTACAACCAAAGGTTTTTGAAAAGTTTATAGAAGAGATAAAATCCATTATAAAAATTCCAAAGAACAACAAGGCCCCTAGTGAAAAAAAATAAACATAGAACTAATTAAAATATTGACTCCAGAAATTATTTCCAAAATATGCATGTTAATAAGATAAATTTGGAAAAATGGACAGATCCCACAGTATTGGAAAACGGCAATAATATGTCCAATCTATAAGAAAGATGATCCAAAAAAGGATACAAAAAACTACAGGGGGGTAGCATTACTAAATACATGCTATAAAATTCTGTCAACTGCAATATTACACAGACAATACAATTTCTCAAAGTATATAATAGGAAAGTACTAAAGTGGATTTACAAAAGGGAAATTCACAACTGACCACATATATATACAATAAGACAATTATTAGAAAAATATTATGAATTTTGAAAAGAAGTGCACATATATTTTGATGACTAGCCTGCAAGGGTATGATAGTATTAATAGAGATAAATTATATAGGACTCTAGAAGAATTTGAAATACCAATGAAATGAATCCAATTAATAAAAGAATGCAATACCAACACTGCTTGGAAAGTCCAATTCAAAAACTAATTATCAGAAAGTTTTAATGTAAATACGGACCTGAGACAATACACGCGTAATGAGGTAATCGAAAAAAACAGGTAAGCTAATAGGCTTTGATGTCAACTAAAATAAAACTAAATATATGGTCGTAAGCCGAGGAAATGGAAATTTAGCGGACCTGGTTGTCGGGAATTACACTTTTTAAGCAATAAATGATTTTAAATACCTAGGTATAAATATAAATAAATCAAACAATATGCACAATAAAATAATGTTGAGAATCTCAGCAGTTAATAAAGGATATTTTACATTAATGAAACTATTTAAATCCAAAATCCTCTCTAGAAGATCAAAGATGAACCTATACTTGAGCTATCTACGTCCATTCCTAGTGTATGGTTGCTAAACATGGTCGATAACAAAAGCAGTGAAGAGAAATTATTGATTTTCGAAAGAAAAGTACTCCGTCGTATCTATGGTTCAATTATTGAAAATGGAGAGTACCGAACTAGAACGAATGAGAAAATCTACCAGCTATTTCATACACCAAACATAAAAACATTTATTAGAGAAAATGAATAGAATGGGCAGGGCATGTTTGGAGAGATAAATCTGTAAACAAGTACTGATATGTAAAATCAATGGTAAAAGACCCAGAGGTCACCAAGGCAAAGATAAATGGACACATTGAAAGCAGACCAGATAAAGTGAGTGAAAATAGGGAAATATAGCGGGAAATAGTGGAAGCAGCGAAGGCCCTGGATGGGCTGTAAAAGCTTCGAAGAAGACGAGAAGAAATAATTCGAAATAGGTACCTATGTAAAGATATTTAATATAATACGTACTTAAAATAAAATACAAATTGTGAGACTTAGGTAAGACGTACGAATTTTGATTTTTTTAAATAGATTTTGTTTCATTAACTTGTTTACTTTGATTTAATCAAGACGAATTTTAATGTAACAAAAGTTGTTTATTTTATAAAGAAAATACAAATACAAAAATAATTATTCAGATATAAGTAGTAGATGATGATATATAGATGATATATAGAAGATGGTCCATCATCCATTCGGTCCTCAGACAGGATAATGTTTTATAATTATTTTAATTCTGAAAGCAAAGATAAATCATTTTTTTCCATAAAAACGATTTTGAATAGAACTTTCAGTATTTAGTATTAAAATTTAAAAAAAAATTGGTTTCATTTGTTATTTTGTAATTTCCCCTACATTTATAAAAAAAACTTCATACTACATATACTGTATAAAAAGTAGTTTTTCCTTACACTTAAGGAAACTACTGGGAAAATGAAAAAAATGACCTCCTACCCAGGTAACAATTCCCAATGTATAATATTAATAAATATTGGTTTTTGATTTAAAATTAAATATTGAGTAATTATTTAATTAGTATTCAAATATAAATATTTAATGTAAAATTATTATTCAATGTTTATAATTATTATTAAGCAACAAATAGGTATTTAAATTAAAATCAACTCCTTATATCCAAAATGTTGCTCACATATGCAAAAAAAAATGAAAATAAAATATTATTGTAAAATCAATAGATTCCACTCAAAATTTAAAAATGTGTACTTTTGAAGAAATACGAAAATATCAATTAAACCAGAATAGCTTATTTTATTCAAATTATTTTGAAATATCATATAATTTAATTCTTCTGAAAATATTGATAAATTGTATCTATCTATAAAAAAGATTTGTTCATTATTTATAATTTTTATATGTATATAAAATGTACTACGAATCCGAACTATTTAGTTATGGTAACTGGGAGTTCGTGACCAACACGAATTGGCGCAATTAGGGAGGAAATTTATACTTAAATCGATTCAACCGGCCTATTTTTCAACCGCTTCATTGACCATAGACAATTTGCATGTTTATGACCATTTATTTTAATTTTATTTGAAATACTTATTTAATATTCATATGAAAACATATACTATTGAACAATTTTTTTTAATCACGTAGATATTTTAATTTCAACTGACTTTTCTGAACATTTTAAATTAATAAAAATGAAATATTGAATAATCAAATTATTATATCATTTAAAAATTTAAAAAACGGGTTAGATAATGCAAACTACGATGCGATTAAAATATTATTCCTCGTTATTTGAGAAGAAAAATGTAATAGTATTAGATACTTAAAATTAAATTAAAAAATAAATACAGGTATTTATAAATACAAATATTTAATGAGTTAATTAGGCGAGCACATTAATAACAAATATTCACCACGTAATCTGTTTAATAATATCTGAAAATTAAATGAAATACTTGCAGCAATACTTGCAAAAAATTAGCTAAATATATATGTTAATTTCTCGTTGTGACATTATGCATTTTTTCCAAACACATTTGTTAACGTAATTTTACTGTACAAAAATCTAATTTTTACCATAATACATAATATGTATAAATATAAAATATAATTTATAAATAACTAATAATTATTTTCTTTGTATAATATTAAAATAAAATATATGTCGAATGCACAATTGTATTATATTTGTTTATCCTGAACGGTTTAAGCGTATTTTATTTTAATAACAAATAATTGTATACCTACCGCTGTAATATAAATTATTGTTCCAATAATGTATAATGAATAAAATATAAATATAAATAAAATATAAAAATATAAATGGTACATTTTATTATTTTGTTGATGTTAACTTGAAATTTAAAACATTCGTAAATATATAGTGCCTACAGGGCCATCTTGTGAAAAGGGTATGAGGAAAGAGGGGTTAGATCCAAAATCAAGTCCAGTTGGCAAAAACAGTTTTTGACTAAAAACAAATTATTATTGTTGATTAATTATCTACTTTCAGTACTCACAAATTTAGCCGTAGCCGACTTTTTTTTATTTCAGTAAGTCGAAAATGTTTTGAAGAAAACATGTTTAGCGATTTTAATGAAATTCAAAAGGGCAAAATCATAGGCCGAAGCACAAAAGAAAATAATTGGGATGCTTATTAAATCTAAGGAGAAAAACTTTGAAGTGGATAAATATTAATTTTTATATAATTATTAAAATTATTTATAAAGAAAGTTTCGTTATTTGATTGCCCTACATCGTATATATTATGATAGAAGAAATCCATTACTCAATACGGTTTTGAATTTTTAAAAGTCTTTTCCAACTATTGTATAATATCAGATATATTTCATAGACTATACCGTAGTCTATACTTATATTTAGGTATAGGTACCAATATAATTATGTGGGGTTAAATGCAGTAATAATGACTTAATTATGACGTAAATTGAACCGTGTCCGTAAATATAAAGTTTAGTGAACATATTACCTATTGTAGTAATTACCCGTACTTACTCTTTTCTGTCTTTTTTTTTTTTTGGTTTTGTCTTATACAGTGAAAGTCGTCTGCGCACGAGAGCGAAATCGTTTTCCGTGCACTGAACGCATTTAATTGGTTTCTGTGACTTCCTCGCACGTATAATAATACACCTCGGCAGAGTTCAATCAATGCAAGATGTCCGCTTTTTTCCACTCGCAAATTGTATATAATTTATATAATTCTATATGGATCATACTATATTGTATATTCCGTGCACCTATAAATATATATATATATATACGTATAATGTATATACTATATATAATCAATTGTATTATATATGTTCGTACTTTAATACAATAATATGTTTAGGCATACTTGTAATTTAGAGTTTTTTTTCGATTCTTCCAAACCTATTTTATATATAATATGCACTTTTAATAATCTTTACCAGTTTCAAATTTTAACGTTAAATTATGAAAAATATTATCATAAGTCAATTTTATCAAATAAAATTACATTAATATAAGCTAATAAGCTATTACGGAACCTTTTTTATTTTTTTATGTTTGAATCACGGCATTGCAATTGTAGGGGGAGTACTTCGTCCTCGAGGGTCGTCCTTTCCCCTAACCTATATCTTAGTGCTTTATAAAACATATCAAGATAAATTATTTAACTTTACGTTTTTCATATAGATAGGGACAGTGGCGTAGACGGGGAGGTTTTGGGTGTTTAACCCCCACCCCCCCCCATTGTCTTTTTTTCATTTTTTTAACTTAATAAATACTGTTTATTTATTTTTTATATATTTTTTGTATATACACCACTGAACCTGGTTCTTGAACGGTCCAATAATAGTATGAGCATTGAGCAACAAAAAATGTAGAAATTTTTAGTTTAATTTATACTTAACCCCCCACCCATTGCAAATACCTGGCTACGCCACTGGATAGGGATAGTTGCATCACAAATAAAGTACAATTTACGACAGTGAGTATTCATTTTTAGTGTTGTCCAGATAGGCAATGGGGATATTTTAAAAAACAATACCTATTAAAATTAAACCAAATATACTAAAAATTAAAAAATCGGTATACCAACAAAAATTACGACCCTGAAGTAAGTGGGTATAACGATGAATCGTTGAAGTCTCCTATACCAAAATAAAAATCACTGTGGATTTTATTTTTCATCGAAAAATTATCCAGCTTCTGACGTAAATAATAAATTATAAACATATTGTCAATATTATGGCGTACTGGCTTAATTGTGTACCTAGCTCAATAACTAGGCTATAAATTCCTAAGGAGAAATGTTGAATATATTTTTTATAAATTGTGAAAAATGTTTAAAATATATTTAAAACAAAATGAAAGGATGAATGAGCGAAAAAAGCGTTCAAATATGTTCCTTCTAAAAAGAACGAAATTCTAATAGGAATATCGTGTTCATTCGCACAAAAAATGAATTTCGTTCCAGATACGTTCCTATACCAAGTAATGCATTTTATCTATATAGGTACTATACATTATAATATTTATAATAATATGTAGGGCTCGGATGTTGATGCCCTAAAAACTTATAAAAATATTCTTGAAAAATTTAATTTATAAACTAAAAACATAAAAAAATAACCTTTGAAATTGTTTAAATTACTTAAATTATTTACCTTTTTAGTTATTATTTTATTAATTACAATTAATATATATACATATGCACATTAAATAACTAAAATGCATATACCTATATTGAAGTTTGAATTTGAAAATTGGTTTTAGGTGTAAAAAATAAAAATATACAATTATATAATTATTGTAATAATAGTAAATTCGTGAATTATTATTGAAAAATAGCAAAATGTCAAAAAAATGCTATAAAAAAAATAAAAATTAATTATTTAGATTCGTACGTTATTGAATCGTATTTTTTTTAGCTAGGAAAGCATAGCCTAAGACGTACCAAAAAAAAAAAAAAAAATACAAAAGTCATCAACATCCGGGCCCAAATAATAATAATGCGCGTATTGTAATAAACAAACAATATTATATAATATCGTAAAATACCGCAAACGGCAGAGTTAATAAAAATACGGTCGACTAAATAATGATTATGTGCACAATATTTATAATATATGGTTCGTGTAATATAGGTGAACGGTTTACCATTGCGGAACGATGAACTTGAACAAGCGACGGCTGATATTCTGCACGTTCATCTACTCGTGCGCCGCCATCGGTCTGATCGGCGCCGGCCTGGGCACCAAACGGTGGGTCGTGGCGTCCGCCCGACGCACGTCCAACACCACGGAGTCCGTGGGCCAAGTCAACATTGGCCTGTTCCACGGTGACAAGTACTTGAACATCGGTTACGGACTCCGCACCTACAGCGTGGACGGTAACTATATATATATACATAAATATAATATATATTTTTATATAAATATATATTATACATAATATTATATAATTATAAAATAATAAATAATAATAAAATATATATTTTAATATTATATTATAATATTTTTATATTACATAAATTACGTATAATCCCGAAATATTTTATCATCGAACGAAAAACGCGTACACATTGTGCGTTTAATACCGATAGTAGCCACGCGAAAATAGTATACGGTTCGGCTAACGTTCTAAACGGGAATTAAATAATAAAAAAAAAAAAATTTATTGTAAGATTAAAAAAAAAATTTAGGCGAAACCAAATTTTTAAAATAAAAATGTCATCGACTTTTTATATCTATAGAATTTGCCGGCGAACCTGCGAATTACCGGACGGCTATATTGTATTGGAAATATTTTATACGGGACAGACATTTTACGGAATGACAATGTACGGAAACTATTATTTTTGAATGATATTTACGTGAAAATTAAAACGTTGAATTTATATCCCTTTGAAAAATATTTATTGGAACGGACATTTCATGGAATGATACGATCTGGGACAAACAATGATTGGAATTAACACAGTGCTTAACAATCATTGCTTGGAACGGACATTTCTTGGAATGAATACACAGTACTTAACAATCATTGCTTGGAACGGACATTTCTTGGAATGAATACAGTGCTTAACGATAGTTGCTTGGAACAAACATTTCATGGAATGATAAGGTTTTAAATCATAATTGAATGGAATTACATAGTTTTGAACAATCATTGCCCGGAGCAGACATTTATTGGAATAGGTTTATAGTATTTACTATCTGTGTATGATTAGAGGTTAATTGACATGAGCACGTTCGTCGTTACACGGTGAAGCCAAATGTATGTCACATTTTATCACAACCCCCTTTTTTATTCAAATTATCAATACTCGTTAGCATAGATAATTATCTATGATCATTAGTGATTCAAACTAAAATACAAGTTTTAAATCAATTTTTTTTATCAATTTCTTATAGAATAATAGAATTTCAATAAATGTATTTTCCAAATATTGTAATTCCAGTAAATGTATGTCCCGTGTATTACTACAATTCCAATAAATGTCTGTATTGGTAAAAATATGAGAATTACAATAAATGTCCGTTCAAAGTATTGTCTTTTTAATACATTTCTGTACAAAGTATTGTAGTTCCGCAATATGTTTGTACCATGAAAAAATAAATGATTTCCAAAAAATGCCTGTTCACAGTAATGTAATTCCAACAATTATTGTCTGTCCCGTCTAATATATTTCAATTAATTATAATTCCAGTACATTATTTTCCAATAATAATTTTTCCAAATATTGTTTGATTATTCGATTCCATAATATGTCCGTTCCAATGTAAATCATTCCAGTAAATTATGCTCTCCCCGAATTACTTACCGATTAAATAAGACGATTCGATGATAAATGTATATATTATGTAGTTTTGTTGCTCCGTGTATTTCTTTTTGAGTATATTGTCTAAAATATTTGGAGACACGACACATTGTTATCAAAACTTGATTTGATTATTAATATCGTTTGACCGACTACTCTTTTTCTCGTGCGTAGGTACCGTTAAATATATACGTCAAATTGAACATACATACATGACTTTGTCTATTCACCAATAAGAATAGGTACACGTATTTCCGATCATCTATGTTGAATATTGATTCTATATTAAGTCCTTTAAAATTTTCAATATCTTATATAACCATCGATCTTCGATAGTGATGTTTTTATGCATTTGTCATTTAACATTTTCTTATTTAGATAATTTAAAAATTATATCTATATGTTTTTTCGTCGATATTAACATTAGAATTAATTTATAAAAGTCGTTGATTTTTGTTTTTTTTTTTTTTTGCATAATTTCAAGTGAGAGTTGCAGATTTTGCAGTAAGTGTTGTAATAGCTACACATACGTAGCTATATGTATCTACCTACGTAATATGTTAGCTACCGTATTAAATGGTTATCTTTATTAATTATGTAGTAATTATATTATTTACGAAAATGTTTTTATCTCGTTAAAATTAATAAATTAAATAAATAATTTTCAGTAGTAAAAACATGTCTACGAAAAACAAACAAAATTACCTCTCATAGTGTTTTTAGAGTTCAAAGACTCATTATTTAAATTTACGATCTCATAACGATTTTGTAAAATATTAATTAACAAAGAAGTTACAATGATTTAAAAACTAAAAAAAATAGGATTTTTATACATTCGATATTATGCTATAGAATAAGAGAATGATAAAAAAAACTCATGAAATCGTATCCGAAATGTTGTCTTTTAAATATTTTATAACAAATGTTTTAACTCTAAAATTATTTTAAAAAGGCTTTTTCTTTGTTTTTTCGTAAACTATTATTTTTGAACGAAAGTCATCGTGATTACACAACAGTAAAAAGTGGTATTAAATTACTTAAAAATATATTTAAATATTTTTAAACTGTTGGATTTTCATTTTTCATGATATTTCACGAAAATTGCCAAAACAAAAACCCCTTAAAAATGGTCACGCTGACGTCCTCTTAATTTCGGGACAATTGGCCGTCTCGAAACTCTTTGTAGTCGAGAAACCGGGACTTTATGCTCGAAACCGGTACACTCCAACCCTAAATTTTATACTGCCCACTTATTGGCAAAGGCAGTAGCTAATAAATGATCAAAAATGAGATTATTATAATATATTATTGTTAATTTAAACATTCGTGTCCAAATTATATATGAATTTCATGTGGTGTCTAGCCCGTGTTTAATATTTTAAATCGATTTTAAAATATTGTTTTGGTTCACCTTGTCGGTTTGAAAAAAATGCAAAATGTAATTTTCCCAAACAATTTACTTTTTACAATATTACTGCCTTTGCCACTAGTAGGGAAATTCCTATACAATGTATACAGTATTATGCTATACTCATATCTATATTTCGTAAAATTAAATCGAAATCCTATTATTTACGGTATTATAATATATATATATAGGTAGGTATATTTCAATCGCGAATTTAAGCATAAGACATATGTTCAAAGATTTTTAGTCGGTTGAACGGTCTGCAGTATACTATAAGGCTCGGATATAAATATAGGAGCGTACATATTTTTCATAAAGTACAATATTTATTTATCGACTTGGACGAGTGACGATATATAAAGTGTAAATGATTCTGACGAAATTAACCGGGTTGTTCGGTATTGTACGCATTGAAAACTAGTTTCGACGTTTCGACCGATTCGTGTTATACAAATAACCATAACTTGTAGAATAGGTAGGTTATTTTATATACGTATATTATACATCCTATATAAATAGGTACCGTATAGGTACCTACTATCGTTTTACAAAGTTTACAAAAGTAAATTTCGTCGTGAAGTCTGAAAAATAACTAAAGAAAGTAGAACGATTAAAACAGTTTTCTTACACACATATTGTATTTATATATAGTTGGACAGTCTCTTGCCGCATTGCCCACACAACACACGAATTCGAGATCCATAATTAGCCATGTATATGGTGCTCTTCACGAGCGAATGAAGTCTGTATATAATATATGAGATTTGTGCGTTTCACTCTAAACGCTCACGCAGTCGTTTTACAATTAATTCCGTGCAGATGTCCTGACACTATTGTAGCCGGTACACGAATACACGGGCTGAGAGAGTTCGAAATGTTTCCAAAGTATATTATAGGTTATAGGTATATACGTCATATATTATACCTATCGTATAGTATCACACAATATAATATATAATAGTCGTCATAAAACGTATCGGGCGAGTCGAGTAGGAATATATATATATACTGCACGGTTGATGTTTGAATAGGTAGGTATCCTAACCTAAAAATTATATCGGTTTTAATGTTTTTGTACACGTGCACGAACTGCGAAAATATATTTATAAAACTACTAGATATACTACCTATCGTCATACTACGGTACCTAAATGATATTTTAATGTATTATTTATAGGCAATGAAATATTAATTAGTTATATTTTGCTGTTTTTAAATCGCTATATATAAATATAATATGCTACCTATAGCTATATAATATATAAATATGCTCGTATGACGTATATTTTATAGGTAGGCATAGAAAAATTACTATAGGGCATGACGAAATAATAACATGGTATGCCAGCAACTAGCAGAGTTATATGCGCGTGGTGCGCCTACGTCACTCGGTCCACTTATCATAATATTATATTATTATTGTTATCTACTATTTATATTGATTAAAAATGTTCTCAAATTCGTTCATGTTGCTGACATACCATATATTATTCGTCATATATGGTATAGGGTATATACGAGTAAACTACCTACCTATACGTTTCTGAAAACCAACCGAATTGATTCCCTATAGCTTCTCGTCTAATATCCGATTTGGTTCCCGTTCATCTATTTTAATATAGTCAAATGTCTTCATCTTTTCCTTCGTATTCTTTTCCAACAACTTTCGGTGTCGACCACCCTAGTCTCGCATTTCCACTTCATTCGATCTCTCGGGTAACTTTTACTCACACCCGCCCACCACATATCACTCTATATTACATTTCCACCGCTTTTTCGGTCTTTCCCTTCCCCTGTTTTCTTCCCTTTACTAATCTTACTGCTTTTATCTCTTCCCATCTCAAAACATGTCCGAGCCATCTCAATCTATTCTCTCTAATTCTGTCTACTATTGAAGCCACTCCTACACTACCTATATCTCTTATATACTCATTCCCAATTTTGGCTTTTCTATTTACTTCACTAATTCAACATCAACATCTCATTTCCGCTACAGTCATCCTCTGTTCTATATACGACTGTCCAACATTCTGATCTATACATCATTTTAGGCCACACTACTGTCTTATGAAATTTACCTTTTAACCCAATTGGAAACCTTTTATCACACAAGATACTTGAAGTTTCTTTTCACTTCATCCGTTGAAACCACCACCCTTCTGTAGAACGGTTCCTAAATACTTGAATCTTTCAACTTGATCCCCATTCGATTTAATTACTTGCCTTTCTCTATTCTTTCCGTGTTCCCTTTCCCCTAAATCATACTGTATATATATATATTTTATTTTTTTGTTCACCCCCGCTAATCCATAATCCTTTACCCTTTAGAGCTTCCCCCCACTCACTAAGTCTACCATTCACTTCCTCAGGATTCTCCTAGCTACCAGCACTATATTATCTTCAAGCAGCATGCACTATGGTACCTTACCCTATATATTCTTTATTATACTATCCATTACTAAGGAAAATAAGTATGGACTCAAAGATGAATCTTAGTGTAAACTTACTAAAAATGATACTCAAATTCTCAGTTTTTCCACACAAACTCTTCACTATTGTACTTCCCCTTATTACATATCCTCAATTACAACCATATACACCTCTGGTACACTTATTTTCATTAATGCCTACTTCAAGATCTCTCTAGGGACCTTATCATACACCTTCTCTAGACCAATAAATACCATACACAAATTCCTCTTTTTTTTTTCTTTTTTTTTTTTACTTCGATATAGGTAGGTAATATATATAATGGTTATTATTATATTAAATTATTAAAATTCATTGATCTTAATTATGATGACAAATAATAGTACCTAAGGAACATCAAACCGTAAACATTTCACCTAATTATTTACCAAATTATCATCACATAAAAAAAATAGTTAAACATTACTATATAAGTAGTGGGCTAGAAGCCTAGAACTCAAATCCTACATAATATATTTTGCTTTGTCATATTTTTTGAATTTAACATTCCGTTAAACAACAATATAGAGTATAGATGTACACATCGTTTTTGAAAATCATTAATTTCCTTTTTCTTTTTAATTTTTTTAACAATAATATATAATTTAACAATATACAAAATGATATACATAATATGACGTATTTATTGACGTATTATGTACTTAAGAGGTTATATGTCGGCGCAAACAGATTTTCAATGAAAAACTAGTATTAGCTATTCGCAATCTTATCAACTTACAAAAATCTTAGAAATATGAAACAAAAATAAATGACAGATTATGATAACAATATTATCTTGTGGACCTTTGCTAATTATACACGTGGTGTCCTACATATAGTAATTTTTGATGTATTAATTGCGATAATGCAATAATGCTATTACACTTTCAATTTCAACGTTTTTGTAGTATTATCTTAAATTACTTAATGCACTCTGAATTGTCTTATTAAAAAATGTCATTTTTGACAATCATCAATAATTATTGTATTTGATTTATTATTAGTAGGTATCATTATGAATAAGATTCGGAACAAATCTAATTTAGGCTTCTATCAAATTTTTGATTTTTATGTTGTCAAATCTGATGTATTTTAAATCGCTAAAAACGATAAAACAATTCAAATTTATCGATTGGACTATAAGTCGTGTATCCGACGTCTTATATCGCAACAAATCTAATGACATTTTAGATTTAAATTGTTCTAAATAAACCTAAATTCGATACCGTTCGAATCGCAACATGTATTTATTTTTTTTTCGTTATTATCGGACATATAAAGTTGAAATAGTAAAAAATTTTAATAAAAAAATTACCACGTTAGGGGGGGGGGGTGTATCTAAAATATTCCCTGATTTGCTATGAAATACCACATCGGGAAAGTAGGTAACTGCAGGGGAAAACATAATATAATAAGCATTTGTCAATAATCAAAATATACAGTAACATTGGTAATGTATTCTATTGAAGTATCTAAAGTAGATAGGTATAATTCCATTTGTTGTAATCCTATATTATGTAGTATTTTTCACAATTTGAATTACATTCATATTGATTCACTCGGATGAACTTTCGTCATAGACACACAGATAACAATGTTTAATTGGACTTTCGAACATTTCCACCTGGCGATGATTGTTTTATAAAAATTCGAGAACGATGAGTTCGACCGACTTCACATGTGCAGAGTGAACCAGCTACTACCTATATTTTATCATACCAATATTATATTTCACGGTAAATGCACTTCAAATCGTCAGACTTCCGTGGTATTTTTCACAATTTTAATTGAATTTATATTGATGTGTAGATAGTTGTGACGTTGTGTAAAACCGGTTACACTCAAACGAGAACTGATGAGGTTCGAGTTCTTACAGAAATCAGAGAATAAGTAAGTTCGATAAATTTTCGGATTACCTCCTTTGTAGTAAACCTGTTTATCGGAAACATTTAGGTAGAATATTTTTTAAGTTAATTATTTAACAATATTATCTCCAAAAAAAAAAAATCGGTTACCGATTGTTACGAATCCCGATAAAGTACATAAATCAAAGTACACGAAATGCACTCAAAAATTAATTCTAGCAATAAGGTGTTGCACTTATAAGTAGTATCATTCAAAAGCCAGCCATTATACACTCAATCTAGTTACTTAACACTATACGTCACACCATATACAATTAGCCCGGCGGGGTGTACCGTTTTTAGGCCCTTAATTTTTGGGGAACTTTTATACGAATGACGAATTGTTATTATTTTTTTTTTGCTCTTGCCGCACTAATTCTGATATTATATCGCTTCGAAAACCAGCAAATAAGCAAAAAAAAAAAAAAAAAAAAAATAGCAGATAATAAATTTGTATAAATTGTGCCTATTGCGTTTGTTACATATTCCATAGGTACCTATTACATTGTTTTATTACTATTATTTTGTGCCTATTACTGCGTCCTTCTTTTGCGTTTGCTTTTTATATGGCAAGAATTTTCGGAAAAATCCTGGCTCCGCTGAAATTTGTGTACACCCGGGGGAGCCACTACCGTTCCCCCTCTCATCAAGAACATAACTTAGGTAGGTACTTTATAATTAATGTCAGATCTGCAATGTCTGTGTTATCAATACGTGCACGATGGTCGATAAATTTGTAAACTTCAAAGTCTGTAACTTGGAAACTACAAATTCTGATTACACCATCGTTTTCAGCGGTTTAAAATGCATTATACAATGCATTAAAATGCATATATTAAAAACAAGTATTCCGCGGGTGTTAGTAATGGTAGAACATAGATAATAACGGAATATTATCTATGGGACGGAAGCACTTCGCTTATCAGTTATCGGACAGGATAGTCCTTATAGTGAGCGTTTTGCATTTGAAAGCAATGATAAGTCATTGCATTTAATAAAACGATTATGAACGGGGCTTAGGTGTAATATAATAATAATGTAATTTAAAAAGCCCGTTAGTAGGAAGTGGAAGCATTTAGGTGTGCATTGGGTAGGAAACTGCAGGTGGTGAGGATATTGAATTTGAAGGCAATATACTAAGCACTACATTGAGCAATGATGAATCATTTCTTTTGATAAAACAATTCTGAGCGAAGCTTCGGATTATATAACATGATAGTATTACTATTACCTAATATTAATATTATTATTAGCATTCATACCTATATGGCTAATAAAAAATATGACGTCAATATATAAATAGTGCTATAGTAAATATTTAGTGTAGGCATCTACCTACATTTCAAGTTTCTAGCATTTTAATTTTCGAATTTATATAATAATTTTTAGTATTTTTTTGATAGTTATAGGTAAATATTATAATCATCTATATATAGTCTGCAGTAATACCATGACTAGTTTATTTTTTGTTATATTCTAATTTATAACAACTTTTTGTGATCCTTCCATTATACATAGGTAATACATAGGTACCTACCTAAAGGTAGTTTTGTTTACACTTTTTAATACTTAGAAATTTGTAAAATGACCTCTATAAACTATAAAGAACCAATTAGAACGACTTCCTATCAAAAACCTCTGACCGAGAAAACTCTTACTTTACTCCTCCTGCCCCAAAAAGTGTGAACATAGGTAGATGCATAAAAATGTTTTTCAAATAAACACATCATTTTTACAATATATTTTTACACCATAATACACAGTACGCTCAGAATCTAAAATAAAACAAAAATAAGTAACTATGACAATTTTATTGTTTATTTTGTTCCAAAAGTTGTACGTGAAAGATATTATTGGTTTTTTTTTCAATTTAGTTATAAAAATTAATACCTAGTTAAGCTAATTCCACATTTTAGCAACGAGTTTTAGTAATATTTAAAATGGGCCGGTGGATATGGTTGAATTACATTTTGCACCCATTGAGCACATTTTCTACGGTGTTTTTAAATGTTTTAATTTATAGGCATTTAGTAAAGTATGTGACTTAGGTACCACATTATATTCGGTAGTGATTGAATTATTATTAAAAATAAGAACTTATTCGTTGATTTGTATAAAATAGTGATATTGTTTTTTATTTAATTAAAAAAACTATTACAATTTGTTTATTGTATAATTTGAAAATTATCAAATTAAATATTATATCAGAACGCAAAGGATTAGGGTTCGATATACAATTATTAATATGATTGAAAATAAAAATTACAATTTAGTAGTTAGGTAAAACTCCTAGGTATATCAATACTCTTTATACCTACAATGGACTATGGCGTTACTGGACCCCCCAGAACTAAATAGGTACAGATAATACATTATTCCAGTCAGAATAAAAAAATATGTATACCTATTATTAGTCTCATCAAATATGTTTAAATTAAATTATTTTAATTAATTATGTATTAAATCCTCAAAATTGTTATCAAATCCAGACACTTATTGATAAATATAGGTATAAGAAGGTTGCCTACCTATTTGTATCATGCTAATATTCATATTAATTTTTTTCTTAGTGTAATATGAACCTCTTGCCCTAAGAAAAAGAACAAAAATTAATTCATATTATGATTTATTTCTTTTATAACATGAATTATATGAAACCAAATATATTGTATAAAGTATGTATAAATCAATTGGACAGTTGGTAGTTTTAATTCTTGATATATGCGAATATTTTATTGCATTTTTTTAAAATAAAATATATGACTAATAGCCTTTGTTTTTGCATGATTTACAAAAAAAAAAAAAATAAAAAAATTTGAATGAATGAAAGCAGTTCATAATTTGAAAAATACAGCAAAATATTGTAAAATTGTAGCTAAATATCTACAAGTATTTCAAAGTGTGAAAACATAAAATGTTGCCCAATGTTTTGCTGTATTTTTGAAATGATGAATTGCTCTCCATTCAAAATTCAACCAAATTCAACATATTGTTTTTCTTAACAAGTAACTCTATGAAATGGCTATTTTCAAATTGTTCAAAAAAATCAAAAAAAAATTGACGATTTTTGAAATATATATATATATTTGTAAATCATGCAAAAACAGAGGCCGCTTATTTGTGTTAGTCGTATATTTTATTTTTAAAAAATGTTGTAAAATATTCGCACTATATCAATAGAATTAGAGCTACTGACTTTCCAATTAATTTATACGCATATATACTGCAGCAGTATAGCAGCCCCTAAAACTGTGTGTATAGTACGTAAAGTTCAATGTGTAGTACGAAATTAGCAACTGTGTTAATAAAATTAGGCAATTTTACATTTGCACATATTATAATGTTGATGATAAAAATAAAAAAAAGTCATTCAAAGAAAAAATGGATTAAATGTACAGTACGAAAATCGGAATATTTTAGGGGCTGCTGTATATGCGTACAAAGTACAATGTAGGTATATTATTATATAAAAGTAGGGATTGCGTCCCGTTGTCCCAACAAACCTTAAACGGGACGCTTTTTGTCCCGCTTTTGGAAGTGGGGTGTGTTTTTGTCCCATTTTCATTCCGTATCTTGCTTGTTTACCGTTTTTTGTAAAAAAAATTTGTAGAAAATTGAAGAATGACCATTTTCTTTTTTTTTTTTTTGTTTATTTACTATTTTCAAACCGATTTATGAAAATGTTGTAGAAAATTATTACGATAATGCCTTTTTTTTTTTTTTTTTTTTTTTTGATATCCCGTTTTTTAATTTTCAAAAAATGGTCACCCTATATAAAAGATAAATTCACATTGCCAATACGGCAGGCAATGTGATGTAATAAAAATATATAACCTTTACCAGCTATAATTATATATATATAAATCAACACATTTCAAAAAGGATTATAATTTACACGTATTGTATGATATGTTTATTTTTTTTTTTGGTTTTATTTTTACAGTAATCGAAATGATGAAAATGGATCCAGACATGATGGTGTACAGCCTCTGGGTATTGACGGTTATCGGTGTATTAGCTGGGCTCATAATGGCCGTGGCTGCAGCGGTGTTCGCCGTCATCAATTCAGCGATCACCCCGATATCTGCGCTGGCCGGCGTACCCGGCCTTTACTTTTGGAACATCAGCGCCAGTAAATAAATTACGCGATTTACAATAATATAATATAATATAATCATAATAATAATAATAATTATTATTACTGATAGTATTTCGTCTTTCTTACTCGCATGTGCACTATTCAATATCCGTGATGTTTTTTTTTTGTTCTTCAAGTGTTTTTCCAACTGTTGGCCGGAAGTTTTTGGGTGGGCCAGTACTTTCAAAGACTGCAATACAACGTGATGAGCAAAGACGATCGACGGAATAAATGGACGTCCGAAGGAAACGCTTCGCTGGGATTCTCATTCTGGTTTGTGCTGCTGCTGCTGTTTACCGTGTTTATATTTTGTATAATTATGTACATCTTGTATGTACGGTGTAAATCAATTTTTAAAAAGTTAAAAGATTTATTATGTATATCCATATATACGAATCGGTCGGTACCTATACTAAGTATGCACCACAGTAGCAGATAGGTATACTAGATAGGCAACTGTACCCACCGTGAAAAATGGAAAAAAAAATTCTAATCTATTCTACATCCAGAAAGATTGGCTAGGCCAAAAATAGTGAAAATAGAAAGGTTATCTCAATAGTCGGTACACTATATACAGTTAGAATATTTTTTAAAAAGGTCGAAAACGCACGTTTGGGCACGTACAAATAATCCCATAAAACTCGGTTTGCTTCGGAAGCACTTCGCTCGTCGGGTGTCAGTATGGGTGGATGCACTTCGCTACTGGGCAGGATACTCTTGGTGGATGTATTGCATTTGAATGCAATGATAAATCATTGCATTCAATAAAACGATTCTGAGCGTAGCTTCGGTGTAGTATACAGCATAACTCTTAATATTAATTATATATACCTACTTATGTTTAACATTACATTGAAGATGAAATGTATAGAAATAAATATGATTTAGTGTGACCTTATACATATTTTAAAATGTAATATGATAATATATTTATAATAGCTCAGTTTCATGTGGGTACAGTTATTACTACATATAATATTATACAGTATATTTTATTGAATGTTCAGTTTATATGACATATTATAATATTGAAAACGAACAAAATATTATGTAAACCATTTGATTTATAATTATTGGTGTATATTCCAATATAGGTACTCTTTACAATAGAACATATAATGAAACGGTCACATGACATACAGTTGAATAAAATAATTAAGATAATAAACATACAATACCAATTTGGGAACATTAGGAATTGACGATTATCATACTTTTTTGGGAGAATACACTTTTTGGCTTTTTTTTTTTTAATTATCACATAAAAATAGTTTGAAGGTAAATGAGAAAAAGAAGACATAATAATAATTGATCATTCAATTCTATAATAATTAACATCAATTAATCGTTCACATTAGTATAAATT
>JAIPRL010001929.1:48738-69977 GCA_025469235.1 Pemphigus obesinymphae
AAATGAAAATTCCCGATTTGACGAAACCGTAAATTTACCGTTTTTTCATCAATTCTTGGTAGTCTTTCCTTACGCATTAAAAAACTATTGAGAAAATCGCAAAATTACCTCTCTAAAGTACCAACTACATGAAATTTGCTACCGGAAACCATGTAAGCTTGTATAGATCGGAGCACTCCTTCTGGTAGTAAATTTGTTAACAGAGAAAAAAAAATAAAATAAACATCAATGTAAAACCACTAGCTCCCTCGCTACGCTCAGAATCTAAAATAATTTCGAGTGAACCTCGTTGGGCCTTTTGTAAAATTCTGAAAAAAAAGTTACGGCATTTTTAGTTTTGGATTTTTTTAAGTAGCTTTAACTTTTTTGTCAGGCGATATTTTATAAAAACCCATACAAAGTTCACTCGAAATTATTGTTCTCTTTAAATTTTGTAATAGGTGTTTATACTCTAAATTTAACCTAAATGCCAAAATGTCAATTCTGCGTAGTGTTGTTTTGCCATATGCATATTATTACAACAAATTTGGGTATAGCGTCCTCTTAACTAATGAGAATGAAAAAACAAAAGAGCCGAATAAGACTGTAGCGTGGAAAAGAATATAATAAAAATGTGGGAAATGGTTGCTGAGGAAGTTGGAGTAGAGGTAATATGCTTAAGAATAAGTAAACATTACACGGTGGTAGGCAGAAGTGCAGGAGATCATAACAAAAAAAAAAAAACATTTATTAAATGGCAGAAAACCAAAGAGAGATGATGATTAGGTAGAGTTGATGTAAAACAGCAAAAAAAGCGAGGAAAGCCAATTTTTGAGAAATATAGTGAATTGTATGAGAAATTAGGAATAAAAATATATAAGAATAAGGGAAGACAAAAACAGTCTAGAGATTGTGTGCCATAGTACATCAGTGCATGTTATTTGCAGATGATATAGTGCTGGTAGAAGAGTCCTGAGGAAGTAAACAGTCAGTAAACTTAAAATGTGGAGAAAAGCATTTGAAGGGCAAAGGATGAAGGATTAATTGGGGTAAAACAGAATATATAGGGTATGATTTTGGAGAAAGGGAACACGGAGCGAATAGGGAAAGGCAAGCAAGTAATAAAGTTAAAAGGTTCAAGTATTTAGGATCCGTTCTACAGAAGGACGGTGGTTTCGACAAAGATATGATACACAAGATTCAATGTTGATGGGTGAAGTGGTATTTTGTGTGATAAAAAGATTCCAATTAGCTGAATAGGTAAATTTTATAGATGGCGAGGTCTGCATTGATATATGCTTCAGATTATTGGGCAGTAGATATAAAGATAGAATAGAGAAAGGTTGTAGGAAATTAATAATAAGTAGGTACCTACCGATATAAGAGCTAGGTAGTATAGGAATGGCTTCAATAATACCTACACAAAATGAGGTGAATAGATAGAGATAACTTGTGGATGTATTAAAGAGGGAAGATACAGAGGCGATAAGATTAGTAAATTAGTGAATGTATATTATAGGAAAGATGGGAAGATGACTGAAAAAAAGGTAGGAGGTATTAAATGTAAAATTATATAAAGTGGGCGGTAATAAGTGAAGAGGATTCAGGAGATTGAGTTATGTGGGAATATACAACTAGAGTGGACGATCCTAAATAATTGAGAGAGGAGACGAAGAAGAAGAAAAAGTCAAATTTCTGTCAGTAGAATAGAAGAAATTGCATAAAACGCATTCAACATACATTTATTTTCTATCCTAAAAATGAGAAAATTTTAATATTAAACGTTGAAATTTGATTCCGGGACAATTAATCATACTAACTTTTAATCGAACACTGAGGCACTATATATATATATGCTTAAAACTGATGTTGTATTGTCTAAACGTATAAAAACCATAGATTAAGTTATCGTTATGTATAAATATTGCCGATTATAAAATAGTTTTTTTTTAGGTTCATAATTCTTGCATCCATTTTACATATGCTGAATATTTTCATTGTATTCTGGGCTACCAGCAATCGCTCAAGAAAGTCAACATCACCAATTATTGAAGAAAAAGCCAACGGAGCAATCATGTTGTATTAACATTTAACACTGTGTAATTGCCATCGATGTCAATATTTTTAATCTATAAAAGTGTACAAAAATGTAAATAAATTTTCTTTTTTATACTATAGCCTATATATGACATAAAATAAGTTTTGTTAAGTTAAGTTTAGTGAGTAAGTAACTATATAAATATATGTCGATTAAATATACCTGTAGAACCAAAAAGCCTGCGGATAATCAATAAAGATCAAGATGGATTCATAAAAATGTTTATTGTTTTATTCATAAACAATTTGTTGAAATAAAAAAAAAAAAAACTATATTGTATCAATTCTGTAAACATGCTATAGATATTAAATAGTGTATTTATGTCGTACTTATTTATTATTTGAATAATTCAGAAATTGTTAATTTGACAAAATATTTGTTCTTGTGCTAGAAAATTTACCATGTATAAAATAAAACTGCCGGAAAGGAATAATTAAACATTCACTTACCTTACATCATTAAATAAATAAAATTGTTATTGGTATAAAAAAAAAACAAAACAAAGAAATACGTATGTAACATTTTATTATTACTTTTAACAAAAACATTAATTTTAAGTATTCCAAATTTTCGTATATTATAGTAATTTACAATAAAAAACTTTATTGTAATTTATTATCTACTTGAAAATATTTCTTATAACTATGGTTTAGGACTTATAACACTAAAAAATACTAAAATATGCACTTATATATGCCCTGATAAACTCTAAAATATGCAGTAAAATGTAAAAAAGCACTTAAAAAAAAAAAGAAATAATAATAATTTATTAAATATAAAAATTTTTTTTTTGTTATTGAACATTTTATACTATTATAAAATAATTAATATAAAAATGAGTACTATTAAATAATGAATTAATGACTACAAAAAAATCCCTTAGTAGAAATTGGGTTTCGAATGTTGTGAAAAAAAAATATATAGGTATATATATATATATATAGGTATATATTTTTTGCATGGAATTATAAGATGTTTTCAAACGTTTTCAAATAGGAAAGCTCTACTATTAACTGCTAAAATAGACTTTGAAAATGAACGTTCTATGTCAACGGATTTAATGAGAGCATGCTCGTAGAATACTAAATCGTTGCATGTAAGATCTTTTGATATTGAACTAAGGTCTGTAAGAACTATGGTTCATTCTTCTTCTCTGGTGATGATTTTAGATATTTATTTTAAACTATTTAAACCCTGGTTTTTTATTAATACATTATCTAGTTTTTTTTGACACTGCAATACTATAGGATCCTTTTAAATTACATAATTTCGATTAAAATTAGAACATCTTGTCTTTATTATCCAAACATTTTAAAAAATCGTTGAATATGAGTCAATATAGCAAAAAAATTTAAATTATGTAAAAACCTCTAAGAATTTCATATTTGAATTCTCCGTACTATAAAATGTATTTATATCTCTCTGTTATGTTTTACTAAAATACAAATACTATGCTGCAAACCCTGCTTATAACTCATGTAATACCTATAATATATTCATTTATAGATATTGCATTTTATTAAGATTGTAGACATTCGATATAATAATAATAAATTAGAATTCGTCCTGAGAGTGAATTTTCCATTTTCACACACACAGATATTGTTGGAAATAATCAAACCAGTAATTTAATTATATAGGCCACACTCTTGATATTCGATATTTGATCATTAATCTGTTGGCTACACAGATATTGGTCATTAGGATAAACAATATGGATATTAAGTGTATTTCATTCCGATACCAATATTAGCTTCAGACAGTATCAGAGCATGTGTGACGACAGTCTAAAGTTGAAATAAAAACACGATTACATAAACATTTTACATTTTGCTTTATTTCAACAAAATAAAAATATATCAACGAGAACCCGACTATTCATTTCATGACAAGTGCCACCAACAACTCTAACCCCCAAAGTTACATTTACAACAAAATATTCATTAGACTAAAAAAATAGTAAATACCTATTGACTATGTGTTAAGCAAAGGCAATCTATACACATTATACCATTTTGTACGTGAAAATTAAATATTAACTAAATATTATTATCTAAATAATTATATTACTGCCACGACATTTTCAAACATATTTCATATTTTGCGATTAAAATGAAAATATTGAATATAAATTATTAGAAGGCTGAAGAATTCAGTTTGATCTTAATATACATTTTTAACTAATTAACAGAATGATAATTTTTTTGTGTTTATATTTATATACATAAAAAAAAGTACATAGATAATAATTTATATAACATATTATATAAACTAGAGAAAAATGTAGTAATACACATTTTGGATTGGTTAAATATCAATAATTGTCTTTGTGAATAATTTTATCATTGCTCTTCTACAGCCTTCGATAATTGTAAAGTATAATACATCAAACTTATATTTTAATTTATTATATTATATATGATTAATGTTTACATATATACGATATACATATATATATATTTAGTGATACTGTGTATGCTAATTGCTTGAATTGATTCTTAAATCCAAATTTTCCAGATTGAACAATAATTAATTTAGAATATAATATTTTGTACATCAGAAAAGTTACTATTATGTATGTGTTAAATAATATAGTACTATTTTTTTAATTTTTATGTAAATTGAAAATTTATATACCAGAATTTCAATTTATATGATACATAATACATAATAAGTTACATATTTAGTTGTTTACAATAAAACACAACATTAATTCAATAGGTAAATACATTTTTATAGTAAATTTAACTATTATTAACATATATAATAATATACAATATTGTATTTATTTTTATTTTTTTGGTACAATCAATAAACATTAAACATTCTTGTTTTACCTACATGAATTTAAATATGAAAATTTAGATTATTTTTAGGTATGTTTAATTTAAATTTCAACAATTTAAAGTAAGTTTATCAATCATAACAATCATGATTACAACCATTAACTGTATGGATAATAATTAAAATATGTTACTTCTATAAATTTGAAAAAATTTAAATTTTAAATTTTTGAGCTAAAATACACTTTAAGTACAATAAATCTAATATTAAATTGTTTATTTTAGAGTGAAAAATTGTGATTTTAATTTTTAACCAGTAATTTTTTATTACAAATTTATATAAAGTATTGAATTTACTGGCAGTGCTTAATGCAATTTGGTAATAAAGTGAAATCTAGAAATAACATAAACACCAACCAGTTTCACAAATCAGAATTAATAGAATGTTTATTACATTTATTTAGACTTAAAATTTAATAAAACACTAATAAAAAATATAAATTATATTGCGGACGTACAATAGTTATTAAAATAAATAAGTTCTATATTAAAAGAGAATTAATGTTTTAAAATAAAGATTGTACACAGAGTATGAGTTTAGAACATTCTGATCCATGCTACTGAAAGTCTTAAGTCAATGTGTTGGCAATAAAAATAATAAAAATAATTAAACACAATATGAACAAAAACAAAAAAAAACTTGACTAGAATTAGAATAGTTTGTTTAAAAACTCTAAATGTAATTAAAGATTTGAATGAAATAAAATTTTAATATTTTGATTTATATAATAAGACTTATGATTAGATACAATATGATTAGATGAAAGGCCAGTTTTTAAATTGTACTATTTTTTTTTTTTAATGTATTTTGTGTATATACACAATAATAATAATATATTATTAAAATATCACAAATATTATAATAACAATTGTATAATCTTAAATATTTGTTTGAATGTGATAATTACTTCCCATACTTCTTAAACTATAAAAATATACCAACCTAACTTATATTTGTTAATATCTTTTAACTTTTTAATAATAATACATGAACTATTATATTAATATTTATGAAGTCCTCAATATATTGAGTACAATTATATATATTTTATACATGAATTAATTCATTAAATATAATATAGTATGTAATCTCATTATATATTTATTTATTTGGGCAATATTTTTGGATGAAAGAAAGAATAATCATGTATATTTTTTAGGAAAAAGTAATAGAGCTCAAATAAATATAAAATATTTCTTTGTCTACCCTGTAAAGGCACACAACAAATATACACAAAGTTTTATAACATGATTTCATAAGAAAGATTCGAATAATGACAAGCATAATAAAAATATTGAGATATAAAGATTTATTTGTACATGTGAAATATTGTATATATAGGAAACTCACTACACTGGTAAGGTAAGGTAAGGCATTACACTATTCTTGTTCAGATTCTCCTCCACTCGAATAGTCTTGTATTGAAATGGGTCGTGAAAATGGTGTGATTGTCATTTGACTAGAAAAATAAAATATTCAGATAATTTCAACCATTAAAAAATTATATTTTAATATTCAATTTTTCTTACGCTTGCTTTCTATAATAGTTTAACCATTCTTCAAGCATTTGAGCAACCAACAATGGTCGTTTATGCAAACGCTGTCGAGCTAACAATAAACCATTGTCTGTTAAACAAACATCTAACCATTGTTTTAAAATATTCTCTTCATGTCCCATCTATAAAACAATAATTAAATGTATCAATAAAATTATCTGTTTTAGTTTAATATCAAAATTGTTTACTTCAGATTTGGTAACAAAATGTATTGGTAATAATTTGTGATCATGATCAACTAGAGGCAAATATGTAGTACTTTTCCCACGAGGTAATGGTTCAACAGGCACAAGTGAAGAAAAATGTCCTCGAGTATAAGCTAAGGTAATTGGAGATTTTATACAAAAACTAGGTTCCCATAAAAGAGGCAAGTAAACTCCTAAAAAAAAAAAAACAAAATATAGTATAGTATAAATATAGTATTAATATACTATATGTAAATGTGTCATATAACAATTCAATGGGCATGATAATTTACAATTTAATATAATTTTACTTCCAAATACAGTGGTTGCCGCTTATAATCAGGGTTAATGTTATTAGTCGTATATTGTTATCATAAACTGTAAGTACCTTAGTGCAGGAGACTGAGATAAATAACAACTACTAGAGTGCGGACTAGGTTATGAAAAACGGTTTAACGTGTTTAGTGTTACCCCATCAACGAGGGGCAAAAACATGTTGCATAAGAATATAGGTATTATATTATATTATTAGGTATTAAGTTTTTTTTTTAAATATTTATAATATATTTTTATTCAAAATTAAAATGGTAAAATTCATGTGGGGCTTTTGGATGTATGTATTAATAAATTATTATTAATAAATTCATAAAAAATGGATCTATTCAAGTTTCATAACTAAGTATTTAAATATTTTACATAAAGAGGGGTGACAAAATTTTAAGGGTGAACCTGGTATAAAATTATGAATATTAAAATAAAGTCATCAATATTTATTAAAAATATATTGTATATATAAAATATCAAATATATTTAAAAAAAATATTGGCATATAAAATGTATGAAAATCAAAATTATGATGGATATTTTTTGTTAAGGATACTTCCAAAAATATATACTTGACAAACTGTAGTTGTAAAACTTTTATATATTTGTACATTTTCCATCTTTTGACAGTTTTTCGAGACTTCGACCAAATTATAAATAGATATAAGTATTTTTTATGATTTTCATATAGATTTCCACCTTAATAATCCTGAATTACTAAAATAATGGATTCATAATGTTAAGAGAAAAAACTTTACACCGACCATATGCAATGAACATTTTGTTACTAACAATTATCAAATTCGACCAGGTGCAGATATATACTTTATTTACATTGATAAATAAGTTTTTTAAAATATCAGAATGCGCCATTATGCTAAAGAATTAAATATAACTCATATATTGAAAAATAAATCTTCCTCGAGGGCCAAGTTAACAAAATTAATATTATTTGAAAATTTGTAAATAATGTAAATAGGTACCTAAATAATTTAATTATTCTGTATTTTTATTTTTTTTACTGTAGGTATTTATATTGTATATACATACTTTTGTTTTATTATGAATATATTATTTTTTATTATAGTTATATTCTTATTATCTTGTGTGTTTTTATCTGAAAGTTGAATTACAATTTCTTTTTATTCCATAGTCATTTGCTAATTCTTTATTAATGGATGCCTTTATATAATAATAGTATATGAATATGTTTATTAATTATTGGTTAAAAATAATTGAGAATACAAGGATGAAAAATGTAAAGGGCTACAGTGTAGGGTATAAATTAAGGACTAATATTGGTTGAGAGGGTTATAAAAGGAAAAAAATATTATATAAATATATGTGTATTAATAAACGGAATAACGGATTAGAAAAAAATTTACACATATTCCGGAAATGATTGACTTTTTTAAAAATATTATTTCATAGTTTTAAAATATATATATATAAAGTTCACATCATAACAAATATTTTGATACCAGTCTACCATTTACAATCATTTGTTTCTTTATTACGTTTAAATTAAAATTTACAAAAATTGAATGTATAGTAATGGGCACATCAAAAAGTTGCCTTCGATGGGGGGGGGGGGAAGGGAGGTAACGGTGTTCAAGGCAGACCGTTTTATATTGCATTATAAACATAGCGAGTCCGCGCTCCAGTAGTTGTTATCTATCTCAGTGGTACTAATATTTGTAAATTATTAGTTTGAAGGTATAAAATCAACATTATACATAAATATTTAACATGCAATCAAAATTATTATCTAATGGCTTATAATAAAGATAAAAATGTCAACAAAATATTTTTTTACATGTGGTTGTACAAAAATACACTTCTGTGGTATTGAGACAATATCTCCGTTATTCACATGTATTGAATTGTGAAAATAAGTGAAAAACAAAAAATGGAATAATTTATGATAAAATTGCCTTATTAGAATGTGATGACCAATGATATTACATATAACATTACATTAATAAAATTTTTTGATTTGACATACGTTATGTTATTTTTTTTAATGTTTGTTTTTATTTATCAGTTTTGTCCAACACCAAAGTAATTTAAGGTTCAAATTTTAATGTAAAATACAATTTTTAGTTGGTGGTCTAGTCCAATGCATTCCAAATACAAAATTTGATTCATACACATTAGAAAATTAAAAAATTAAACTTTTATTTAGCATTTTTGACATTTTGAGACCATTATATATATATTTTATACTTGGAGTATAAATAAATAAATATAATATATATAATTTAACATAGAATAAAAAGTTTTAAAAATTAAAAATATTTATCTTGTTTCGTAAATTAGTCATTTTTAGTACCTATGTAATTCTCAAAGTTTCGATAATATCAATACTATCCCTAATATTGATAATACAGAGGTATAATATAATCCTATATCGCCTCAATAACATTATGTATGATATGGTATAAATACAAGATAATGGCAAAGAATTAATATAAAATTTATTTTAAATTATTTATTTTTTTAAAAATAATATTATACAAAATTGCTCAAAATTGTTTTTTTTTTGTTGATTTTCAATACATTTTTAAAAAATTTTAGGCTGTTTTTTTAATATTGTGACCTTTTTTAAAGCATTAAATCATATTTTTTAAAGTATTAAAGTCTGTGCTCTAATGATTAAATTAAGTGATAGTCACTGTACTTAGAATAATATGCATTATACATTGTTTTATTCATTCTAAGATACTCTATAAATTATTTTATATATTACCTTCAAAATTAGTATAACCTAAACGATCACCACGATAATTCTTTACATATTTAACAGCATATACAATGATAGGTCGACGCAAAACATGAGCCAATGCAAATACATGAAGTTGAGCTAAGCTTGACCCAGGTCTTTCAGCTTGAGATACTAATGCAGCCCAATCTTCAGCCCATTGATATTCATCTAAACAAAACTCTAACTGTTTTGCTTGCCATGCTTCATATTCTTTCCATCTTGGATAAAATCTACATCAATTTTAAACCATGAAATAAATAACACACAAAGATAATTTATAAGTTACTCACAACATGTTGCTTTCGTGTAAACAATCAGCTAATGCTTTTCTTAGTATATTGTCTTTATCAAAAATTCCCCAGGTAGATTGCATCAGGGAATCAAGCAAACAATCACCAGCTGATCGATTCCATAATGCATATAATCTAGAACATAATCCGTCACAAACTTCGGACGACCAGTTAATCACAGGTGGTACTTCTTCAATTTCTAATTCATGTTGAACATTGCGATCAAGTAGTTCATCTAGCAATTGTCTTTGAACTGGTCTTGGAAGTTCTTCAATTTCTGAAATTTAAACATTTTGTAAAACCTAATAATAGTTAATAATATTTTATTTGACTTAATTACCATATGGTAAGGAAAATGTTGCAAATTCTGTAACAAATGGACAAGGCATTAATGACTTTCGTACACGTATTGTTGAAAGAAAATGCTTTCCAATCTCATCTGCAAGTTGATGAGCAACATGAGAAGGTACTCGTTTAACAGTCGTTGAACTACTGGTAGCATTGATTTCATTCAAAACATTTGCTAGAATTTCTTCCCGATGAAATCTAAAAAAATTTTTTTTAATTAAATACCTTACTATATAATATTTTTTTTCCCATATTTTATAATATGATTAATAAGTATAATTTTTGATAAAATACTATTAACAACAGTATAAAACACTGGATAAGTTTGTATATTTACCCTGTACCTACCATTATATTTTATTGAATAACCATATACCTACATATTAAATATTATCAATCATAGTAATTATAACATTTTTATTATGAATTAATAATATTATACCTAACAGCGAGATGAACTAATGTATGTCCAGCATCAAACGCTGATGGTCTATTAAGTAATGTTACTTCGGTTGATGTCAATGACCTGGTTGGATCACCACCTGCTTGTAAATAAGCAGCAATTGGACTCCAATCACCTTGAACTACACCTACACAAGCAGCAAGCCAGGCACGATCATAGTTGCTATTGATATCATCTAAACGACGTCTTGATGAAGACCTACAACAAAACAATATTCTTTTAAATTCAGTTTGCAAGACAAAAAAACCACTAGATGTTTGCTAGATTAATTATTGTTATTCAACTATATTTAATTTAATTACCTAATATAATATTATTATAATTTTTTTTAAATAACAATCCCTGTTTGCTATTAAAAAACTTTAAAGATTTAATAATATATTCTCATATAAAGAAAATTAGTAGATACAAAAAAGGTAATAGTATAATATTCTAATATTTTTAAATTGTATTAATATTCAACATTTATTGGTTTTACTATGTATAAATATACATATACAACAGCACTTGTATATATATATTACTAGCTGAATAACCCAGCTTCGCCCAAGAGCAGTATTTTGTTATGTATAATTTTTTTTTATCAGTATTGATATCACAGGTTGTTTTTAAATGTCTTAACCCTGGATTGCCCGTGTATTGTAACAACCAGAAATTGGCAAAAAATTAGTAAATTTTAGTATTTCGAAGACAAATTGTGAGATACAATTCTAATCGGAAAATTTTTAAAATTGTATAGATTTTTAGTTGAAAAAAATGTTTTTGAATCTTTATACATATTATTATAATTCTTCTTCTTCTATCTTTAATACCTCTCTACAAACTGTATTTTTTGTACTGCCTTTTGAGGTTAAAATAACCAGACTACTGGCTGAGTTAACTCTAGAACATGTGACATAGAATTAGTCATGCGAAAAACATTCTTCTCTCAAATTAATGCCAGCCATGCTCAATGATTGTCCTTGAGACTTATTTGTAGTCATAAAAAGCAAACTTTGAGAGAGAACTGTATTATTTTAAACGCAAAGGGACAAACAGTTGGAATTAACATTATTCTTGGGATGAAAACTATATCTCCTCGAGCACACCCAGTGATAAATATGGCTTCTATTATATTTTTGTGTAGAGCATTAACTTGCAATCTAGTTCCATTACACAATTTAGATGGGTTAAGATTTCTTAATAACATTATAGGTGCTCCAATTTTAAGGATAAGTTTATGTAATGAAAGACCAGAAAGATTGAAAGTATTAAGAAATTCTAAAGGGTAATGGACAATGTCATCTGTTTTGGATCATTGAATCAAAAGATCTATATTTAACAGCTTTTTCTTTAAATGCCCTTAATAGAATTTCATTGATTTCGGTTGCCTTGTCGTTCTTTGGAGTTAATATGGCAGAACCATTTGGTGGGTTTCTCCTTGATGTTAATTATATCAAGGTATATTCTAGATATTATTTTTTATAAAGAGTTAACAACTATACCTAAATTTGAAGGAATAGTGATCTCATCTTCCAATGTAAAAAAATGTCCGTCTCCTATTTTAAGTAAAATCTCAGCAGATCTGTCACCTTTCAAATGGACTTTCATATTTTTATGAAGTGCAACTTTCTGGATATGTGGCCACAAATATGAAGCTTTTAGGCACAACTTAACTTTATCAGCCCTTGTACCCCTAGGTATAACGGACAATGTTTGCCAAAAATCTCCTGACGACAGCACAGAGACTCCACCCATCAAACTATTATATCCTTTTATATCTTTTAATATTCAATTGAGAGCTTCAAAGCCACATTTGTGGACCATTATAATTATGTAAACTAAATACAATTGAAATAATTACTTGGGAAATTCGAATAAACAAATTACAATAACAATTTACACGTAAAATGCCCATTTTTTGTACAATTCAACCCCTTAAAATCAAAATTTTTCAAAATCCTTTCTTAATGAGGATCTACATCATGAAATGAAACTACAGACCAAATTTTATCTTCGTAGCTTCAGCAGTTCCGGCAAGGCGATGATGAATCAGTCAGGATATTTATTTATTTATCAGTCAAGTTATTTTATATATATAGATATATATTGAATACATCATTAGGTACAGTATATATATTTAGTACCTACTTACTATTACTAGTATTTATAGCCAATAGAGCAAATCATTTATTTTTTTAATCATCTATGTAAAAAAAAACTTCAAATTGTATAAGTTTACTAACCTTTTTAATGTACAAATATTTGAATCTGTATTAATGGTATTAATGGTAGCTGCTAGATCCTTTTCTGGTGACTTAACACGTTTTGTAATGATGGTAGGAAGTTCACATAAAGAATTATCTGGTGATGGAGATGTTTTACGAGGTCCTCTTGTTCCTAATAAAATTATTCATCATTGAATAATAACAATAATAAAACAATAGGTACTTGTCTGTTATCATTATTGACATTAACAATATAAATTTAAAATAAATATATATAAGTACAATATAAAATAAAGAAATTACTCTTCAATTATGATATTCTATATTGCCAGAATACAATGTATAACATATTTAAAAAATATCAGTTGCCCACTTTTGGTATATTTTGACCTTATAAAAATTCTGAAAGATATAAGTTAGATAATTGATTTATGAGTGCCAGAATGATTTTTTTGTTTTAACACAGTGTATTATGTATAATTATAATTTTTAATAATTTTGGCAATACCTATCGGGTGATACTGCTTTTGAGTACAAATTTTGTAGTGTATAGATACCTCGATTTATGTTATGTATATCAAGACCTATAAAAGTTTTTTTTTTTAGCAAATATTATTAAGATTGGAAAATGGCCTTTCGACCCTCAAAGTATTTTGTTGAATAGGTGGATAAAGAGAGTAATTCACAAATTAATTGAACCATTAGTCTCTACCATTTTTGCTGAGTGGTAATATATTAATGTTAATTGAAAATAGTTATATGTAATAATAACTTGAATAATAATTAAAAGGTTATACTTTTCAAATAGTTATACAAACTCGATACTCGATAATAAAATCAATTGTGTTATTGATAATAGTTGAGTCGGGTTTATGGTACCTCGATTGACCAACCATTGAAAATTGTTATCAAGTCCATGCATATGAGCTTATGATAGGTTTGTGGTCGGGTATGTAATATGTATCTGATTATGGTCGAGTCTCTAGACACAGAGTTTATTAAAACATATTTAGTAAAGGCTATATACCTATTTGTACAAAATATTATAAAATTCATATTTTGTATAATAAATAATAAAAAAAAAAAACATAGGTCTTCAAAATATCTATGACAATAAATTAAGAAATTAGGCATGTTTAATACGTTTTTAGGGGTATAATAACAGACAAGTATCAAAAAAGTAATTGTTTTCCTTTAAAAACTTTCTTACCACACATGATGCATTTATAACTTTTAGGCCAATTTTGATAGGTACAAGCAACACAAGACCATTTAGCAAGTGCTCGTACTTCTAAACTAGACGAAGCTTCTTCATTTTCTGGCGAATTAGCTCTATCACTGACTTTCAAATCAGAATTTAATTGTTCATTTAGTGCTTCAACTAGATTGTTATCTATTATTTTATCACAGTTCTCAATTTCTCCAGACGCTAAATTTAAAGTAATAATTGTTCAATAGGTATGTAATAGGTAATTTAAAACTAAACTTTACCTTCAATTAATTGAGGTTGTGGTTCAATAGAACGGTCATCACTAAGATCTCTAAGACTATAAATATCCTGAGCTTGAGATAACTGGCGTTTAGACGTCCTACACATGACACATTTGATTGAGGATTGGTAATTATCATAAGTACATACATCACAAGACCATTTTGACCCAATTTGGGTAGTCATTATTGGTTTTTAATGTTCCAGTTACAAGTTTGAAGAGTTTATATTATCAACATCCAAAGTTAGCATTCATAATAACACTGTAATTTACAACAAAAAGTCAATAAAATATTATAATGTACTAAATATAGTAAATATTACTTTGTCAGTAAGTTAGTAATAAAAATTAAGCTGCAATATAACAATTACAAATTTAATACAATAATTTCAACAAATATTTAGTATGTTGTGGCCTACATTTAACGAACAATTTCGGCATTTGCGTTATTACGACCTATTTAATATATATATATATATTAATTTCAAAACCGAGTTCAAGGTTTGGCTCAACGCCGTTAAAATTTGCACGAATATTTTGCGACTCAATAAAATCGTGTTCGTGACATAGCAGGAAGAGGAATGCGACAAATGAACCCATAGCACTTACTCGTAACGTAACTGGAAGAGCAATCGATTTAATACATGATTTCAAATCATAAGAACAAAAAATATTGGTTATTTATACAAATTTAAAATTTATCATCGCGACGATTTATTTATAATAATAATAATAATAACAACTAAAACTAGAAAACAAAAACAAATTTACTATTGCTAACAACCATTGAACACGGGGAAAAAAACCTATTAGAAAAAAAAAAATAAATAAAAAAGAGAAAGACAAAATGTATGATAAGACGTTTTTGTTCATTATTTTACACGGTGTACAATTTATATAGTATAAACGGGAATAAAGATAGGTACAAAGAAATCGACCATGTCGTCATTACGTTCAGCTGTGTCATTACGTGTATGATGTTAGCAACGGACCAGCAGATGCCTTCCGTCGTCTTCAAACTTACGCGATAATAATTACAATTTATAAATTCAATTTAAATCGATTCCACTGCCCGCAAATGCAAGACCGTATATAGTGTTGTGTTCACTTGCCCTGCGCCCATAACGCTTACATCTCGTTCACCGGGTACCGTATAACTGCTCGGAGGCGACAGACACCCCGTCCGGCTTTTTTTTTTTTGACCCCCCCCCGAATTCAAAATTTCATTTCAATCACTTTTTGCTATTAATTCAAAATCTGTTGTTATTTTTATTTTTTCGAGTTTTACAAATGATATTGAACAATATTATTTTACATTTTCAACAATTTATGGCTATACGCCCCGAGTATTTACCTAAACGAACGTATTATCTTAACGGTATGGGTACCTACGCCTATACCTATATACCGAGTAACTAATTATTTTATTCGGCGTTTTCAGAATAAAGTTTAAAAAAATAAAAAGAACAAATTGATTTTTAAATATCGATGGTCAATGGAATAATCCTACACTTCGTTATAAACGGGTTCAACAAATATGTTCTATACCCAGGGCCGTCTCAGCCCCCCCCCCCTCGGAAAGCAATCGGCAAATTTAAGTTCAGTTGGCAAATAGTAGAAAAAGTCTACCTATGCCCTTTTTTTTTACTTATTCACGTTTACGAAGTATTTAAGAATTTAAAACTATAAATTATTAGGATTATAATCGGCAAAATGGGGAAAAAATTGAAACATTTTTTTTTTTTTGCTTATTTTCTGTTTTGAAAAGATATATTATATAATTTTTTACATTTTCACCCCCCCCCCCACACATAAAAATCTTTCTTCGGGACGACCCTGTCTATATACCATCTATTTATTATCTTTGCTTATTGCAGATGTGTCTATCTAATATTGCAGAATATACCTATCCTATGGTATACCTAATCATGTCTAAATGTATCATAGACGACATTATATTATAATAATTAGGTACAATGTAGGTATATTGTATTCTTTATTTGTAAATAATTTATGAATAAAAAGTTAAATTTAATTAACAAATAAATACATAATATATTCTTAATAGTACCTGCTATACTTACTAATATAATGATAAAATATTGTGTAGGTATTTAAAAATAAATCTTGTCAGATTTTCAAAATATTAAAATAACTTAGAGGAAATGTTTGAATTTTTGTTATAATATTTTGATTAGTTAATAGTTAAGTATTTATTTATTTGATTTTTTTTGTGACTGACTTACATATTTACACAGTAGGTAGGTACACTACTAGAGATACTATTCTCTAGAGTAGAGATTCTCAACACTACTGTATATGTATGTATCCAGGCAGGGCCGACCCAAAGAAAGATTTTTTTTTGGGGGGGGGGGGTGAAAATGTGAAATATTATACACCTATTATATATTAAATAAAAATATGATACTTCTCTTCAAAACATAAAATAAGCAAAACTAAAAAAAAAAACGTGAATAAGGAAAAAAAAAAAAGGACATCGACTTTTTCTACTACCTATTTGTCGACTGCATTCCGAAAGTTGGGGAGTGAGACACCCCTTCAAAACCCTCCTCGGGATGGCCCTCTAACTAGGGCTGTAGTGGAGGGTATATACGCTGTGAATCCCCTAATAAATAACCCCAAGAAAAAATGATTTTATATTATATTATTTAAATTAATTTTTTACATACATACTAAATTAACTCATTTTTCAGTATTTCATATTATTTTACCTACATACTTAATTGACAAATTTTTCGATATTTTTTATTCATTGATAATCAATTACTAATAATTGTGTATGTAATAATTAATTAGTTTTACTTTTTTTAGAATCAATTAGTTTTACAATGATGGTTATTAACTTATTTATGTATTTATATTATTTTATTAATATTTAATTAATTTTATTATATATATAGGTATATATAGGTGTATTATATTATACTATTGATTATAAATTACCTACTATAGATTGGCCACCGACATACAAAATTGTACGCGCCGGCTATTCATCCGATAGAGTGCGCTAATAATATGAATTGAGTATAATAATAATATATAAGTATGTTATATTTCGACGGTCGACCGTTGTATTTGGACTACCAAACGATAATAAACGGGTTCTCGTTGCCCGACAACCGCCTGTCCTAGGTCAATACGAATAACAACATTGAATTTATTGTTAGAAATCGTTTTTCTAATTTCTTAAAATTTGACAATATTATTATTTTTACTACTCCATAGCCCATGTGACGTCGCGGTCATATTCAAACGGTCTCGTTTTACAAGTACAAGTACACAGATATACCTATTCTAAAATACGTATTTTTTTTTTAATTGGGCAGTTTTAATTAATCTAAAAACATTTAAATGTATAGGTGATTATTTTGAACATCCTATAGGTTGGAATTAAACAATACATATTTAACTATAAAAATACAAAAATGCTTATAGGTTTATATTTTTTAAATCAAGATTTTACTTGCGTTCATAATATTGTTTTTAAACATTGACTTTTTGTTCAATATCGACCGTTGACATTTAATTTGATATAGGTAAATACGTAAATATTAAACACACGCCTATAAGTATTTTTCTATTTAAAATATATAAATATTATTTTATAGCCACAATATTATATTTATACGAATATTCAATTAATATTAAAAGTAGTAAAAATTAAACAAATTTGTTTATTAAGTATCTTGATTCTATACAACTAAAAACTTAAGATATAATAGTAAATAATAATTATGAGGTAAAAAATAAACTAAAATAATACGAGTAGCTACCTATATTATAATACATTATTTGTTGTAATAATAATATCAGTACCTAGATAAACAAATTAACTATGATATAACTTTGACAATATTATAGAAATAAAATATTTATTAATGTATACAATAATACATTATTGTATTAATTGTATTGTAATTTTAAGTTTAGCAATCTGCTTTATTGTGTAATTCTGTGTTGGTCCATTTACACCTTAAATATTACAGTTCTAAATAATAGTTCAATGATGAACAAATAATGTTCTTACAAGTCAACCAGTGGCGTGCGCAGGAATTTTTAATGGTAGGGAGGGACTGAAAATAAATATGTACCTAATCAGTAGACACATAATTTGGCATGAAAGAATAAAATATCTGCTTTTTTAGTGTTATAATAGAATACTGTTAAAAATATATATTATAATGTATATATATATATATAATATAGTGGCATATTAACAGAGAGGGGATCAAGAGATACTGAAAAAGAACCAACAAATATTAATTTCGAAAACTAAAATACCTAAACATAATTTTTGTAGATGGAACTTATTATTAAACAACAATAATTGGAGATAGGGTTTGATGACTTCAAAAATGAATAATAATGCCCTAAAAGTATAAAAGTATAATAACTATAAATTTTAGATTCAGAGTAGTGCAAAATTGGACAGGACGAGTGTGAACCAAGCAAGTTTCTCAATTTGAGTAGGGAAGAAAAATATATTCAAAATTATATAGTGTAGGTATAAAAATAACAAATGAACGAATAAATTATTCCCTAATAAGGTCATTTGGGATAGAGTGAGAATGAATTTACATAGCCATAGAGAAAGAAATATTAATTAAAATTAACAGACAGAAAATAAAATAGGTACATAGTACACAATTTTATTATATACCTATAATTATTCATTAAAATTTGAATTAAGAAATTCTCTAGTTTGAATTTTAATTGAAAAAAAATTGGACAGGACGGGTGTGGACCCCGCAGGTTTTTCAATATGGGTAGATGCAAAAAACATTTTTATTCACACTTATATTCGTATAAGTACATATACCAAAAGAATGAATAAATTTTTTACAAATTGTGTAATTTAGGATAAGTGTCGGAATGACTTTATATGGCCATTCAGATAGAAATTTCAATTAAATTTACCAGAAAAAAAATTTTAAATAGGTACCAAATACACGCGTGTATTATATAGGTACCTACATTTTGAATTAAATTTTATTTAGAGATTTTAATTTTTAAATTTAATTGAAAAAAATTGGACAGGACGGGTTTGGACCCCGCAGGTTTTTCAATTTGGGTAGATGCAAAAAAAATTTATTCACACTTGTATTCGTATATATACGTACATATAACAAAAGAATGAATAAATTTTTTCCAAAATAGGTAATTTCAAATAAGTGTAGGAATGACTTAATATGGCCATTCAGAGAGAAATTTCAATTAAATTTATATAAGAAAGAAATGACATAGGTACAAAATATACATTTGTATTTTATACCTTAATTTTGAATTAAATTTTATTTAGAGATTTTAAGTTTGAAATTTAATTGAAAAAAAATTGGACAGGACGAGTGTGGACCCGGCAGATTTTTCAATTTGGGTAGATGCAAATAAATTTATTCACACTTGTATTCGTATATATACATATAACAAAAGAATGAATAAATTTTTCCCAAAATAGGTAATTTCAAATAAGTGTAGGAATGACTTAATATGGCCATTCAGAGAGAAATTTCAATTAAATTTATCAAACAAAAAAATTAAAATAGGTACTGTTGTATATTCGGCCTGTTTATATATATATACCTATGTTATTTAGTATATAATATCTATATACTGTATAGTGTATATATGTGCATATACGCACGCCTGTATATGCTTATGTCGCACTTTTATAATTTATATCGATTATAAAAACCAAAATTTTCTTTGTGATAGCCAGTCTCGCCCGCGAGGAGGTACTCGCAAGAAACCTCTGAAAAGGCGAGATGTAATATCGATGTTTTATATTGATATACGTTTACTATAATTGTATTAAAGTGTTTTGTAACTATTATGATTTGTTTTATTAATTTGTATTGCCGTATACGTCGAAACCTACATTGACGTATACGACTAAGTTGGCGCACAACGGGACTCGCACCTCCACGACCGCGAGATTAAGAGTTGGCAACAAGATATTCACGATCCTGAAATTTGGAATTTTTTCACCTGCTGTTCACTATTACCAAAGTTGACGGCCAGCAGGATTTGGTAGCCACGACAACAAGGAACCCGGATTTCAACTTCAGGAGATATTGGATTTTTTTTTTTTGTGTAGATACCTACACTTCTTACCATGGTATACCTATTTATTTTTGTGTGTAAAATTTTTTTTTGGTGGGTTTAACCAAAATTGTTTTTAATGTGTAATTTTTTTTTCCTCCTGAGTTTATGGAATTATTTGATTTTATGTGTGGAAATGCGTTTTATTTTTAGTTTTTTTGTATGTTTTCTATGAAGAAAAAAAACCTACATTCCCGTGTTTTACAAATACAACTTTGAGTACTTTAGATAGGTAAATATTTTTTTTGACGTGTGTGAAATACGTTTCTCCAGTTTTTTTTGTATGTTTTCTATGACGAATAAACCTACATTTTCGTGTTTTATAAATACGATTTTGAGTACCTATCATAAATAGGTACACATATATTTTTTTTTGTCATGTGTGAAATACGTTTTTTTTGAGTAATTTTTTATTGTATATTTTTTTTCTATATAAAAAAAAAATTACATTTTTTTTTCGTATCTGATTAATACGATTTTCAATGTACTTAAGTTAGATAGGTACATATTTTTCACGTATGTGAGACATCTTTGGTTTGACCAAAACCTTTTTTCCATTTAGGAAAGAAAC
>JAIPRL010001930.1:0-69907 GCA_025469235.1 Pemphigus obesinymphae
AATTCTATGATAACAACGTGTTCGATACCTCCAAAGACGTTAGAAAATACATATAAACATTTTTAACCGTGATTTTAAACTTACCTGTGTATAGTTACCGAGATACGGTAGTGGTCCAATTAAAGTGGTAGTGCAATATACACTACTCTCCTCTATATAGGATTCGATTCAATTTTCAAACAATATGCCGACTGCCGTAATGTGATATGAAACTCCATATCCACTCACCAAGTAATGTGCTGCTTCCATCCCCTACCGACCGCGGATCATGCACGTTGAACGGAGTGAGGGACCTAGTAATTTTAAAATTATATTTACTTTATATTTCGAGCAAAGCGAGAATGTTTATTGTTTTCTGTGAGAAGAAGCTTTTCGACTAGAATGAGTTTATAATAAAAAGTTTTTTTTCACGAAAATTGCCAAATCGGTTTTAATTGGTATACGTCTTACCGTAGAGGTTATTTTCCGTTTTATTCCATAGTTTCCTTAAGCGTAAACACACGAGTTCGGAATGCTTACATTAAGAGCTATCTAAATATTTCTAGTTTCTAAACGTATTTTAAACGATAAATCATAATTCGCCATAAACTATTTTTTTTTTTTACCTACTAAATATAATTATGTATACACGTATGCAAAACTAATAAAACACATGCAAATATCAAATATAAATCTTGTTAAGACAGACGGGCGTATAATGTGAGTAATTTATATAATTTATTTTTCCGACTTCCTGATAACCAAATCAATAATAAACTTGTAACTAACGTGCATGAAAACGCACTTTCGACTTTTTCCAATCGATTCTGAACAAGTGGTAGTATTTTTTATTTATTTATTTTTTAATTTTCTAACTAATTTCAACCTAATTAATACAATTTGCAACCGGCCCGTTCGTGGCGAAAAATTGGGTTTTGAATTCGGATGGCCAACTTTATGCAGCGCAATATATCGACTCTGGACTATTGTTAATAGGCAATATTTATATACTCAAATGAAAATCAAATGTTTTTATTCTGTAAATATCTAGCTGTGTGTGGATCGAATAAACAAACATCTACACATGACAAAACAAACAGGTATGACAGCAACTTGCATGTTTTGGTTCAACTCGCGCAATCATGGTGGACGCTTTTCTCCGCTAATGATCATCTCAGTATCTACGGTTATCATGATTTTTGTTATATTATTTTATTGCCGCCTTATTTTGTTTTTTGAAAATAAATATTTAATTTACTTTTAAGCGTATTTTATAATTTGTTAATTAATCTTTAATTCGAATAAATATGCTAATCTGTGTGTTTAGTGGTTGTTTACGTGGAAATAGACGTAAAGGTATTGTAAATAATTCCAAAATACATTTACATAAATTTCCTAAAGATGTAGAGTTGCGTGAGAAATGGCTCGAACAAATTAAAAAAGGTTCAAACATACAAACCGTGAATTTTGAATCCGGGACGTTATAATAAGAATTATAATATTAATTTCACTATATAATTATGTTATAGTTAGGTAATTAAAAATAATAATTAATGTACTGTAAAAATATAGATTCAAAAGAATTAAACTTTATACTTACCCTTAATTACATAAATAAAAGATTATCATTATTGAAGAAAATTGACATAATAATACTCAACACATAACGAAAACAATGTAATTATCACACATACTATCTTATAGCGTTTTCCATATACCTACACTCATGTACACTAAGTGTACACTTTTTGTGTGACATGAATATTAATATTATCAACTAGTATTAACAGTGCAGTTGATAATGCAAATTCCATATGAATGTACGGTGTATTTATTATCTTTACGAGTGCAGACAAATTACACCCTCAATTTCGGCGGTGACAAATTATCATTTATATTGATAAGTATTTTTCGTGATAAGATAATACGTTAATCCATAATTGTATTATTTATAAACAATTTTGTAAAATTTAAATAAAATTGATAATGCATTGTTGCTTTTGTTATTGCACGCGTGTAGTGTTATACAGTCTACACTAGTGTAGTGTAAACAAATACAATAGATGGAAAACGCTATTAAATCATGCACCGGTCTACCGAGAAAAGAACATTGATAACATATTTCGGAGAAAAGCAATATGGCGGTACTTGCGTATCACAAAGTTGCCAGCATACCTGTTTATTTTGTCATGCATATACATAGACCGCTTTAAAATCCTAATACCCCACGTCGAAGAATCCCACAACTATTATATCAAAGATTAAAATCCTCGATACACTTTTCAATGTATTATATTTTATCGTAACAGTGCTGTTGAAAAATGCTCCTCCATTGATCATTGAAAATATTCGATGTTCAATTATGAATTGAACCAAGTACCTATCTAATATTGAAGAAACATTAAAAGCACACGTAGCAACAAAAAATACGACTGTTATAAGTTTGATGAATCAATTGATTTCAATAAAACATTAATGCGGCATCTAATTATAGAGATGGATAGGTACGGTAGCTATATACTTCGTCACCGTTTAATGTGTTGAAAGAAACGTGTAATTTCGGTCCGCGAAGGAATCGGTTGCAAACATTTTCATCTCTATTGCAATTGACCGCAAAAAAAGTTACAAACTATTGGCACCCGTTTAGAACCGATTGGAAACGTCGGGGAGCCAACTACAAGAAAATTCTATGTAGGTACTCTTGTGTACTTGACTTGACTTGCTTTGTGGGTGGGTACTCTGTCTCAAGCTTGAGCTTCTTCCAGAGTGTCAGATGTTTAAGGAGTTGTGAGGTGGTGAGGGGGTGAATTTAAGGTTTTTGAAATTTTAGAAATTGAGAGGACGGTTTCTTTTGTGGCCGTTGAGTAGGCCGGGGCGGGTTGAGATTGACTTGATGTGGGGGAAGGAGGACGAAGTGATCGACTGTTGGAGTTTGGTGGAGGTGGAATTTGTAAATTCGAGAATCGACGGGATAATGGTGGATTTCCTAATGGAGTAGTTGCCAACATAGAATGAGAGGTCGGTGATTTGGCGGAATGTTTTATTTTGGACGACTTCTATGCGGGACCAGTTAGTGTTCGAAATATTGGACGCCCATGCGGGGGAGGCGTAAGTTAGGATGGGGCACATGTAGGCTTTGAAGATGTAAAGTTTAGTTCTGACGGAAAGAGGGCTTTTCTTGTTTAGCATGGGAAAGAGGAGGTGGCCTGCTGCTTTTGTTTTATTTACGACGGACTTGGTGTGGGCTGAGAAATTTAGGTTCCTGACAATGATAACTCCCAGGTATCTAATCGAGTAGGACCAGCTAACCGGAGTGTTGAGGATTTCGGGTTTAGGAGTGTTAAGGGTGCTTTTGTTAGAGAAGAAGATGGCTGAAGTTTTTGAAGGGTTAATAGAAATTCTCCACTGTTTAAACCAAGGTTGGATGAGATTAATTTGTTTTTGGAGATGAGAAGCTGCCACGGAGTGATCTTTGCATTCAGAATATGTATTCGGATACTTTATGATAATTTTATTCCCAAAGTATGTAGAATTGTAGAATACTTTACAAAAAGTATTCCAAATATTTTTAGAAAACTTTTTCTTATCTTTTATATATACTAAATTTCAATAATGAAAATATTAAGTACCCGCCTAATAAGTATATTATTACCTATTTAATCGAACATAAAATGTTATAATAGTATACTATACTGTTAATAATATGTGTTTGAGGCAGTAGAAAACAGATGAGGGGGGGAGGGTGTTAAACTCCCTTCGTAATTTAAGAAATATACAAAAATTGGTTTTTAAATTACCCAAAAATCAAAACTTTTAAAAAAAGCAATAAAAAATTACCAAATAACATGTACCAAAAATAACTTAAATTATAATCATATTTTTGTTACATACATAATAATGCAATATATTAATTTCACCTATATAATATCAATTTAAATCGTATATTATAAATTTAAATTGTATTACTTGATTTATAACAAATAATGTTATGAATGCCTACATAATTTAATACATTATACATAAACACTTAAACTATTGAGTTTAATGTAACTCACAGAATTCGATGACCCAAATGTAGAGTCTAGCGTCTAGAGAGAGAGAAAAATCCGAATGGCTGCAAAATGGCGGTCTTATCAAATTGCTCATATTCCCTCATCACATATCTCTTATCTCTATCATCAAAACCACAGATTGTATGAAAATAAAATAATAAAACGCAAACGTAAAAATATTATATGGTACCTATATTATTTTTAACGTCACAAATCATAATAATAATGCAAATATACAGTAATCGGACGATGGCCGATAGGCGATAATACTGAAATGCTGAATATGCAACTTAAATAATGTTGCAATGTCTATAATTATAATATAAAAGGAACGTATATATCACAGTAAGTTAAATAGTCATATAAATATGTTTTATAAAATACTAATCAATAATAATTGCTCAGGAATTAAAATATTCATTTGTCAAAACAAATTATACGTACAATACACACATTAACCTTTTTTTTTTTATTATTTAACTTACAGTTAAATAGTCAACAGTTAATTAATTTTATTACGACTATGCTTGTCGTAGCTACTAAGAACCATTTTAGACTCTACTAATATGCGTGAAGGTGTAAACCTGAGCATTTTGGAGTTTGGGAAATAAAAGGATGTAAATCTTAATTGTATATTTAGGTAGTAGATACTTAAATTATTTCATCAGAACTATGAAAAAAAATTTAATATATATAATTATGGTTCTAAGTTTGAAATATTTTAATGGAACTCAATTTTTTAAAATTACAATCATTTTTAATTTAATTATTATTACATACTATTTTCAAATATATGATTATTATAATATAAATATTAATTAATACAAAATACGATGCAATCAGTAATTTTGTGCTAAAATCTCAGAGTAACGTGTTAAAATAAAAATTTATAAATAATATCAAATATTATCTGTACAATAGCCATAGGTAATAAATATAAGATAGAGATGCTTAAGAGAATATTATAAGAAATTTGACACGGCCGGCATATTGCGGCCATTCGGATTTTTCTCTCCTCTCTTGTGACCCAAATGTAGTAGAACGGTATCCAAAATATTGTCGTGCAGTGGCGGCTCGTGGGCTTTGAAAGTGGGAGGGCGATTAGAAACTATTCATTTTTGAAAAGCATAGAATACAATAATAATTATGTATCAATTTAAAAGGTATTTATTAAGCCAAAATACAAAAAAATAAATATATAAAATACGTTTTACATAAACCGAAAATTACAAAATAACGAAACTTATACGTTTTATACTCAAAATTTAAGCGTCTAACTTTCATAAACAGGTCTTCCAAGTTGATTTATTTAAATTTTCTGTAAATATGATACTGAATATTAGTATATATATATATATATATATATATATATATTGGTATTTATATTTAGGAATTTTGTACACTGCACCATGACAAAATAAAGAGGCGCATGACTGCATAACATTCCTACATATTTCATTTTGATGATTTTCTGCGCAAATATGGCGTATGACATGCTGCGCACCACTTCTCATTGGTCGAAAAACGATCACAAGATAATTCAAACAATCTGAATTTGTATTGGACTATCAGAAACGAAAAAAAAAACGAAATTTTATTAACTAATATTTTATTTATTTATATCGAATTTTAGTACGTAATATTATGTTTGTTAAAATTTACCACGGATTAAGATATACAGGATGCCGAACGGCACCTTATCAAGTGAAGACATAATGTTCTTATTTCCCAATTTGACTTACAGCGCTATTTTGTTTCGGTGGTGGATTGTGAACTAATACAGTGTGACCATTTATTCAGAATCCAGGACAATTTGTCAATCGAACATAATAATTTATTATTTATTATATATCTGTGGTGATATCTATGACAAAATGGTGATAACTGAATAACTCGTGTTGATGATAACTGATATTTTATTTACCGCATTAGTTCGAAATTCACCGCTGTCATCATTTAGCGCTAGAAGTCAAATTGAGTAAAAAGAACATTTCAGATGGGGTAAAACAATGATAACAGATCATCGTTCGACATCCTGTATGTCCTAATTCGTGATATACACACATAATAAATATTAATATTCATAACTTATTAATAAATAAATATATTAATGTACATAAAGAAGAAGCGACGGATCAATAGTAGCCGGTGGAATCGATAGCCGGCAGAGTTGATAGATAGTTTTTATGAACAGAATCGATATATATCTTTTTTCGAAACAGGAAGTTTCGGTGGAATCGATAAATTCCCATTATTTTGGTATATAATTGTTTATTTAGCCTGTTACCTACCCGACGTGATATTTCACAACAAATCGAGGGATATTTTCGATTGAAGCGAAGTGGAGCGACATTCGTGAGCGTGGCCCACCTTCCCAGCTATATTTCTCTAAAATAATAAAACTCCGATAATCCGGTAAAGTAACATGTTAAGAAGAACAACATTTTTGATACAAACTGCTATAACTTCTAAACTAAGTCCGACCGCCAAATTCTAACTTAATCATCGTTTTCAGGGCCGAAAACTACAAAAGGTAAAAAAAAAAAAAAAAATTAAAACTCCGATGTTCCGGTAAAGTAAAAATGTTCCAAACAAATAATTAATAAAATATAATAATTATAAAAATCTAATAATGTCCTTAAACAACACATTCATCATATATATATAACATATAAATAATTACATTTTAACGGTAATTAACTATGATTTCTATTAGTGATTATCAGTTTATAAAGCAACTTTTATTATTTAATTTTACTTGTAAATAATGATTAATAAACTGTATTAATAGTAATTAAAAAATAATGCTGAATAAAAAAAGTTGGTATTAATCAAATACGTCCATTTTGCACTAAATAAATTCCTAAACAATTATTGATAGTTATGCTAAATCCTATACCTATATCTCTCATTATCGGAGTGCTATGCTTGTTTGTTCATTTTGTTGGGACTGTCTTAGGTACATAAAAAGAAATTCATTTTAATACTGTTTTTATAAAAAAAAATTTATTTGATTAATTCGAATCGATTAAAAATAATAAAAGTACCATATATAGATAAGCGATTTGAAATGAAAATGTTGATTACACTCGTCTCGATGATTATTTAATAGTAGTTATGTAAAAACCTAAGTAATATATAATACATAATTCTATTAGAGATATATTACATCAGAAGGAATGAACTTCATGTGAAGTACATGTATATTATTTTCGTACCCATGTATATAAAAGTTTAAAAAAATATTGTGTAACTTATTTTTACTACAACTATTATTGATATAATATCAACAATAGCTTTGTAAATTAAAACTTTGAATTTCTATAATGTACTGCTTTACAATAATATTATTAATATATGTTATAGATTATACATTTTTTTAATTTTTCAAAATGTATTTAGTAGTTATTTTAGTAGTCTATTGTATCTAAGCCAAACACTAAAATTAAATCTAAATTATTTGAATTATTGTACACAGTATGCTGATTTCTTTATATTTGGACCACTTCCTTATATAATTCCTGGTTACTCTATTGATGTAATAATAAAAATTTTCTACAAACGTAGTAAATAAAACAGATAGGTAATAAAAATGTATTATATGACCAAATACAGCATGGCGACAATGTCAAAACAGACACAATGAGTAATAAATAAATAGTATAATTTGAAAACTGATATAGCAATGTGATATTATCCGTCACCTATATTCAATATTCATATTTCAATATTTTACGAATTCCGGTTAAAAAGTATTAGAATTTTATTCATATTACATATAAGAATTAAGATACATGTGAGGTATTGAAAAGTGTCAAAGAGAAAGTATTTTCATTTCGTCAAAATTGTTTGGTCCGAAAGGTTTTTCCAATTTTAAACATTTCTTTGAATCTATTCCATATTAATACTGATAATTTGAATATCTTTTGTGTTTGTCTTGGAGTCTTTGTATTTTTATCAATTTTTTAAGTCCAAGAACAAAAATTTAAGGGATAGTTATCTAAATATAAATAAGTAGAAATCACAGTAGTTTTTTAATATGAAAATTAACAAGTTGACAAAATTACATGTATTTGGCGTATTTTCGCTGTAAAATCTAATTTCCAGATTACACAAATGTAATTAGTTAAATATCCCTATATTACTTGGGAAAACATACAATTTTAATTAAACTTAAACTTATAAAAAATAATATAGTGATTAAAATCGTGTATCTTCCTAGTAGTCTCTAGTAGTTTATAGCCTTTGAATAGGTTTAATGTTATACCAAATAAGTAATATACTATAAGTATAACAAAAGGAAAATTATAAAATGATTGCTAAATGCTATGGATACTATTTATATTCAATTATCCATACCTAGTTAATATAAATTCTGCACATTACCATCTGATTATCTATATTATCTATATACAATCCTCAGTTCCTAAAAATTAGAAATAGTAGCTACTCACAGCATACAGTGCTCCAATAGAATAATGTCTAGCTGATATATGATTGGGATACTATGCTTGGATTTTAATTGAGTTTAAATTATTTTAAATGTATGGTCTTATTCTTAAATCTATTAAATATTAAGATGGAACTTTTACGAAAAACTATTATTCTCTTATCAACTGTAAATATGTATTCATTTTAAGAAAAAACTATTGCATACATTTACTCTGATATATTTTAAGGAAGTTATATGATAAAGAGAGGAGTACTATTTAACAAAATCATTTCTATCTTACTCATCTGTATTATTAAATATTAGTTATATTCCAAAGTATCTATTAAACATATATTCATTGTTTATAACCACATATGTGTAACTTAAGGAAAATACCATATACATATTGAGTAGCTTTCAACAGATTCCAAAATACATTGTATACAAATTAAATTACTTATAGTATATACTAATTTTCAGTAACGATACAAACATGTGTAGAGAACAATAATTGTTAATTTATTCTAAATATCTAATATACGAAATTTAATTGTATTTCGTTGCTGCTTACGTTGATGAGAATCCACTACCCTTGTTTCGGTATGCAATTCCTGCATTTAAATATTTTGTCGTACAATTAATTTATCATTGATAAATATTAAGAAAAAACTGATAAACTTACATGACGTCTGAATTTCTTCGACGACAACAATAACGAAATTCAATTGAATAACAACTGAAAACTGACTATAGTCGACTCAATAAAAACGTACACGTGGTCGAACGTACAAATTACGATTATTGATTGATAATGATATTGATTTTTACAAAATGTGTTTCCGTAATATCTCAAACCATCCACTGGTGTATACTAAGGTGTGTGGTTAATATTGCAATACTAATGCCCAATATGGGGGTGCGCTGCCTCACTCCCGGAACACGCCAGTTGCGATTCAATGAGACTATAGGCCGAATCTGGCCATCGTTGTCGTCTTTGCCAGTGATTTTATGCCCGAATAAAACGGACACGCCGAACGGTCGGCCATCTGTCATCGGACAGCGACGGCCCGCATAAACGCAAGGTCGTGACGTCATTAACCTTTTCGCCCTCCGTCCGTGTTTCGGTCCAATGTTTTCGGAGCTTCGGTTTTAACGGTCCGTTAAGCACTCGCCGTTAAGCCTCGGCCCGCCGCCGTATCATTATCAATAATAAACGCGGGCGGATGTGAACGCTTACCATACGCGTAAAACACGCCTCACTCGCTCGTTCTCTCTCTCTATCTCTCTATCTCTTTTTCCTCTTTCTACATTACGTGTATATCCGAATTTGAAACCATCCTAGGTATATGACCCTAGGCATGTATAATGTACGAGTGTACGCCATTGTCCACCCTATATGTATATATATATATACGTGTTATATAGGGTACGAGCAACGGTTTGACGTGATAACCAGAATATTGGACGAAATATTTATTATAATTATAATTAATAATATTCGTGACGAAATATGAAATAAACAGACATCCATTAGGATAAATGATTTGTTTGATTGCATTTTCAACATATAATTGGGACGAGCCAAAATTACAGTGTACAAGAGGGAACATTGTTTATTCGGGTCAAATTGATCAATATTTTTTGGAGTTATACAATGACATGTACATGTATTTAGGCAGGCATAGGTATTATAATATGGTCTAGAAAAAGTTCGTGTAAAATGTACTCGGACAATATTCCATTGATGTTAGAGTTGAAAATTAAAAAAAAGTCCTGTAGTTGTAGGTTTCGGGCTTTTAGGTTTAGTGAATCCAATAAATTAATAAATTTATTTTCACTATATTTCTGTCCAAGTATTATTGAGCTTTAAATTAATTGTAAATTAAATTGGAATTGTCGGTATTTAATATTATTTAATAATAACCGAAAAGATATTCGGAAGAATATAAAAAAAAAAAACATGTGATGTGTACACAATGAGTCTTAAATATCCATATAATTGGGAATACAAATTATCAAGTAGCTTGTTATTCGTCTAAATGATTTACATAAAATTTCATAAAATATTATCAATCATCATAATGACATCGTTAAATTCGCTCAATACTAATAAGGATTGTTTTCAAACGTATCCAAATGAATAGCAACCGAATAATAATAACACGATTGCACATTTAACAAATTTGTACTATATAATTAGATAGTTTTGTATTAAGTTTTATTTTAAATAATTTGTGAATTTGTTTACATCTAAGTTCATGAAATTTTTTTCTCTAGTAAATCAGCATATCACCATTTTAAATATACAAATGGTATAACAATAGTGTAATAGATTAATGTCTGTTGTTTTATTGACTTCGTGATAAGAAAAATATTTAAAAACACTTTATCATTTGAAATCCCATCTATGTATATGTTTAAAAAAAAGGATACACTTTTCTTTCAAATGATATGTTTTTAATTAAATAAAGCTTTGTAAGCTAGAAATTATAAACGGTTAATTTGCATGTGTAATAATTTAAACGGGTATTAGATGAATTAGAATTTTACATCAGACAAATACTTGAGCAATGTATTTTTAATGATAGTTATAACTAGATACGTACTTATGACGTTCAGTTTATTGTAGATTTTTAATTTGATTGTCCGTGAAATATTTTTTCAATAGAGAATAAAAATAATAAAATATTTTTTCCAAAGAACTAATTTTAGCGTTTTATTTTTAAAGTTTAGCGGAAATAATAATAATTAATAGTATTTTTTTAAAAAATTTAGTTAACGTAAACGAAAACTTATAACAAAATAATACATGTATTCCGTCGTAGACGCGTATACTATAATAAAGCACATAAAGTAATACATGAGACGAAATTGATATTTATTATTTTGTACTTCGTAATAACTTTGGATTTTAAATGATGTTTTTCTAACCTGACAGTATTTATAAAATAAATATTTAATATAATATGTACAAGCGCTTAGATAGGTAAATATGAATAAGCAGTGATGTAGTGGATGGTACAAGCGAGTACACTACGTGTACCCACTACCAATTTTTCCATACATCCGTGTACCCAAAACAAATTCGTAAAGCCATGGGTACACGATCAAGTACCCGTGGACTTGTATTAAACTGCTATATTTTGAAAAAAAAAATATTTAACCAAATTAAGTTCTGAAAATGTTTAAAAAATAAAAATAGTGTAAAATACCTTTTTGAGCATAATCAAAATATATATTTTTAATTCGATTATTTAATTTGTTATATAATTAATATAATATACCTAATATAATATTGTATTTTAAAATATCATTTAAAATATCTTTCAATAAAACGATTATGAGCAAATCTCGGTATAAAATACATATATTTTAAAATTTTAAATTGCTATAAAGACCCCAAAATTGAGATTATTATTTTGAAAAATGTAGTAAATCAATATAAAATCTTTAAGTATCTACTTATACGTTCTAGAAATATTAAATATTTAGACCCATTTTACACCAAAATTCGAATATATACCACAATTAATAAAATAAGTTAATGTTAATTTTACATGCAATTTTGGTAAAAATATTAAGTCCCTAGGATCATTATTTTCGAGACTACGAAAAAATAAAAAATCTCGAGTTTGCGAATTCCTGTATATACCGTTTTTTATCCTTTCCACTTATTTCTCGTTGAAGAAAGAATTTTTTGAAATTGTATTTGACCATCTTTGGAAAAAATCCTAGCTACGTGCGTGTATCCACCAATTTATTTACGACTACATCACTTTGTATAGGTTCGTACTTATTTAGTTCTGTATATAGTACATTTAAATATTTTTCAATATAAATTTAAATAGTTTTTCAGTGATGTACTTTTAAAATAGCATATTCATATTGTAATATTTTCGGTCCTCGACGAGTCATTCCAATATTATTTAGAACTTCTTTCCACGTAATTTTACATACTTTTGTCTCGGTGGAGCATGCAATATTATGTAGGCATCTATCTTTACCGCTAATGTCTACCAATACGCGACTGGGGTATACAATATTATTTATTTTTTATTAACCATGTTTATATCAAAAATTTTAATAAATTCATTTCGCGGGATACTTGACAGTGGGACAACCTCAGTAGTGGTATTTTATTGTAATTTGAAAAATCGAATTCATAAGACAAAACAATTATTGTTAAAACTCATTATAAACTTTCGGGGACGTAACATATTGTTCTGAAACTATTCATAATTTTTGTTTTAATTTAAAATATATAATATTTAAAAAATATTAAGTTTTTATTTTATACAATTATTACATAATACGTAGAAATTATGTTTGATATTTTGTTTTGAACGTTTACAGTACCTATTAATATTATGATAATTTTTTTTAATTTCAAATTAATCTACTTTCAAAAATATTTTGCTAAAACAAATAGTTTAAGATTCTTATATGACCTATAATAAGTACTACAAGCCTATAATCATATTAACATTATAATATTACATCCCCCGTGAAAAATTCTTAATTACAACACATGGAGTGTTTGTATATATATATTAGCCACAGAAGTCCACCGTTAACTCGGTGAACTAAATTACGGTAAAAATTACCTTTAGGCAATGTTTCCGGTACGCCCTCGCTGAATATATATCACATTACCACAGTAGATATCACCTCTGCCAACACATCAATGTTCCATCATGAAACATAGACGTAGGTACATTTCCCTCATTATTATCTAGTATTATTTTCCAAGTCTTATTTATATGGCATTATTAATTTTCTTTCGTTACTCTTCGGGCAAGTGAGAAATTAAGTTGAATAAAAAAAAAAAATTTCAAGAATCTGGAAAAACTATCATAAAACACAATGATATACGTATATTTATTTTTACATAATAATTCATAGATTAACATAAGTATAATATAAAATTTAACATTATAAAATTAATATGAAATTTCACAAAGAGAAAATCAGTCATTATCTCTATTTTTAGTATATCGTATATACTTGCCAAAATATTAGGAAACACAAAGTTAACAACACAGGATATTTACGAAGAGTCTAGACTTTACATTATTTTATCGTGGAAATGTTAGAATTAATTTTCACGTTATTCTTGATATTTGTATATTTAACAACAAAATTATCAATCATCACCTAATAATATTGCAGCAGTTTGCTAGTCGATACTCGTATTATTAAAAAATGGACGCTAAACGGTCTGTACTACTACTACTATACATTGAATCACTGTCCATACTGTCGTCATAGAACAAATTACAAGCCCAATATCACGGTAAAAGCTTAGTGTATATTTCAAAATATTTGCCACCTTTTAGAAATTCATGTCGAACGCCCTTACAAACTGAAATAATTATAAAATGTATATTGTTCACTCACCTACATCATCGTTTAACATATGCTAAGGATAGACCTAAAAATAATAATTACAACAACAATTGGGGAAAACCTGCACTCCCTTCTAAACCAAACTATTAATTTTAAAAATGAGTTTTTTTTTTAAATTTCATGCCAGAGGGCAAATTTATTTGAATACATTAATCCATCATTCAAAGTTTTTCTCCCTACATAAAAACGTGGAAATTGAATCTTTTTATCTTCCGAAAACGAAACTCGATGAATGCAAAATTAATTCTTCAAAGAAATGTTGTTTTACCAAATTATTATTTGTGTATATGTATGTATAGATATATATATATGTATACATAGTTTGTTTGGTTCCGTTCGGGACGTGCTTAATTAAATCAGTTTTCGTATCCATTCAAAATTTATTAATTAACGAGTACCGCGCGATTCTGACTCCTCCCATCAAATACTCATCTTTTGAATGAAAATCTTAGATTTATTTATTTATTATTCGTTATTTTGTATATAATTTGTTTGAGTTTGTAAATTATATCAGTGGTAGACATACCGACAGGAATGTCGGTTTCAGTAGTGTTTTGTTCTGAGGGGAGAGGAGAACACGAGATAAAATAAATTGCGGAAAATAGGAGGAGGTAACATTTTGCTGCATATTGTGAATATCAATAAATGATTTTAGATAAGTACCATTAGAAAAAAATAATAAAATAACCCACTAAAAATCTCATGTTAAAATGTATATCTTATTAAAAAAGTAAACCCTTTATGTTTGTTTTGTTTGTTATATTATTTTTTATTTAACCTAATTTTAATGGAAAATAGGGGAACAAATTTGTAAATGTGTGAAAGCCGATCTAAAGTATCTACATTTTTCATAATCTCAGAACATCACTATCTCGATGACTCGATCGTTACGTGGGAAATAGAAAACATCTAAATTGCTATATTATACGTTATGATGAAGAAAACAAAATAATCCAATCTACTTAATTTTATATATTAAAATATTTTGATTTTCTGTAAATAGCTTTTTGGTCAATATGATATCATAGTTAGTAATAGTGCAGTTATGATCATATAGTATGGTGACACCAGTAAACACTACAGGTATGTACAGTTATCTAATCGACGCCCAACTTGTGCCATTATTTTGCAACTTATTTGCAACAATTTTGAACACCATAAAAATAATTAGAAATAAAGTGTACATACCACCTGCTAGAACTAAAAATAGCCTGTGATGAAAGTTTTACATAACTCCCGAAATGTTCGTATCAAATGCAACTAAGTTTAGGTATAAACTTGGAAATGTCTATTAATTATGAACATAATATCAAATCCGATACAAAAACCTAAATAGTAGTCCAGTTAGGTCATACAATTTTACGAGGAACATCAAAATCAATAAGACTGCTCATCTAATTGATCATCTAGTGTTGGCGTTGGCAACTTTTTTATCTACGCGGTCCATATTTTTTTTTAATATTTCATCAGTGGCCACATTAAAATAAATATTGCTAAAAATACAATTTAACACATACTATTAATAATTATATTAATATTATAAATCTTAATACGTGTTTTAGTGTTCAGTTATCCTTATTTACTATTTTTGAATAAAATATTATTAGAGAAAAATAGTTCTATTTTTATTATTACTTTGAATAAAAAATATTCAATATAAAAGTATATAAATAATATGTAGTGTGACTTTTGAGATTGAGTGTTTTTTACTAATTTGAATATCCGCTTTCATATTAAATGTTGGTATTTATAAAACTGCATTCAATTGTTTGTCGCTTAACCGGAAACAATATTTTTTTTCGATATTTAACAATAAAAAATTTCTGCTCTCAAGTATAATCATTTTTTTACCAAAACATTTAATATCTTTTAAATCTATTTAAAAAAGGTTTGAATAAAATATTTATAAGTTATTATTTTCTTTAAAAGTAGTTTTAAGAACATCACTGTTTTACAGTTATCTAAATCCAATTTGTGAGTTAGATCCAAGATCGTTAATATCAACAAAAAAAATGTTTTGAGACAATTTGTTTTTTGTCTCATGTATATAGAAGTCAGAAAATCTTATTGAAAATTCGTTTTGTATAATATTAAATTTTTATCTCTATACACATAATAATATCTGCATATTAATTAATGAAAATGAAAATTTTTTAAAATACCTCCACGGTTTTCTCATTCCTGTCGTAGAAGTCGACTAATTGAGGTTGCGTCAGGTCAGTAGACGGCATAAAACTTGTCAAAAAAAGTATGAGGAGTATTAAAAAAATATAGGCGAGTTTTCCCATCTCGGATGTTCGGGGAAAACAAAATTGCGTACTTGGGTGTAGAGATAGTCTAAGGGACCAAGTGACCAGTACCAGCCTGACAGTGGCTGCGGTAGCCGTTCTATCAGTTATATGTGCGTGTCTACCCAACGGCCGTGATGTCGATGGTGTAGGGAAAGCACCAAAGTGTTATGGGTTAGATTTGTGCTTGAGTACACCGGATAGGTTCAAAGTGAGAGTATGTACGTGGAATGTAGAAACATTGACAGGTAGGAGTAGGAAGTTAGCAGAAGTTTTGAAGAGAAGGAATGTGAATATTTGTTGTGTGCAAGAAACAAAGTGGTAAGGGGAGAGAGCAAGAGAAATTGGTGAGGGATACAAAATCATATATTCAGGAAGGATTAGTACAAGGAATGGGGTGGGAGTGATATTAGATGAAGAAATGAAAGAAAAAGTGGTAGAGGTGATTAGAAAAAGTGATAGGGTTATTATAGTGAGAGTAATATTAGAGGATAAGGTATTAAATATAGTAAGTGCGTATGCTCCACAAGTGGGATGTTAGGAAAGGCAGAAAGAAGGGTTCTGGCAAGAGATGGATGAAGTAATGCAAGGAGTACAAGGCAATGAGAATATTGTAATTGGTGGGAATATGAATGGACATGTAGGCTGTGATAGAATAGATTATGATAGAATGCATGGAGGGTATGGGTATGGAGAAAGAAATGAGGCTGGAGATAAAATCTTTGACTTTACATCAGCGTATGAATTAGTAATTGTGAACACTAATTTTAGGAAGAGAGAAGAGCATTATATAACTTATAAGAGTGAAGGGAACAAATCACAAATTAAATATTTTATGTGGAAAGAGGGAGTTTGAAACAGTGTAAGGACTGTAAGGCGATCCTGGGGGAAAGTGTGACAGCACAACATAGGTTAATGGTTATGAATATTTGGTGTAGGAAAAAGAGGGTGTACAAAAAGAAAAATATAGTTAAGGAACCCAGGATTAGGTGATGGAAACTAACGGGTGAAAATGAAAAAGTATTTATAAGAAAGTTAATTGGGACAGGGATGTGCAACATGGAAGGGAATATAAACGAAATGTTGGAAAAGGCAGCAGAGGGTGTTAAGAAAGTTGCTAAGGAAGTCGTGGGCGTGAGTAGAGGTAATATGCCACAGGATAAGAAAATATGGTGATGGGCAGAAGAAGTACAGGACATAATATCAAAGAAAAAAATATAGTTTAAGAAATGGCAGAAAAACAGAGATAGGGAGAATTGGGTAGAGTATAAAAGTTTATCTAAAGCAGCAAAAAGTGCAGTGAGTAAATTTAAATTAGAGAAATATAATGAGTTGTATGAGAGGTTAAGAACTAAAGAAGGGAAAAAAGAAGTGTATATTCTGGCTAAGGAGAGAGAAAAATAATCCAGGGTCTTTAGAAACTTTTGGTTTATAAAAGATGATGATAGGAGGGTGTTAACAGAGGAAAAAGAAATGATAAAGAGATGGGAAGAGGAAGTGTGGAGTGCTGTGAGAAAAATGAAAAATAAGAAAGCCGTGCGACCGGATGGAGTACCAGTAGTATTAGGATGTTTAGGTATACAATGGCTGACCAATTTCTTTAATAAGGTACTAGTAGAAGGAAAAATTCCAGAAGCGTGGGGGAAGAGTTGTGTAGTATCAATATTTATGGGTAAAGGAGATGTACAGGATTGTGGAAATTATAGAGGAATAAAACATATGAGCCACAGTATAAAGATTTGGGAAAAGATAATAGATAAAAGGGTAAGAGGTGAGACATCTGTTACTAGAAATCAGTTTGGATTTATACCTGGGAGGTCAACAATGGAGACAATATTTTGTGTGAGACAGATTGTAGAGAGGTACAGAAAAAGGAAAAATAAATTATGTATATTATTTATTGTTCTAGAGAAGGCTTATGATAGGGTTCCTAGAGAGATTTTAATTTGGGCATTAATAAAGAAAGGATTACCAAAGGTGTATGTGAACATAATTTAAGATATGTATGAAGGGGTGAGTAAAAGAGTGAGAAGTAGGTCTGGTGAAACTGAGGATTTTAAGGTCAGAGTTAGGGTACATCAGGGTTCAGCTTTGAGTCCTTACTTATTTTCTCTGGTAATGGATGAGATAACAATGGATATACAGGGGCAGGTACCATGGTGCATGTTGTTTGCAGATGATATAGTACTGATAGAAGAAAGTCCTGAGGAAGTGAATGGTAGACTTGAAGAGTGGAGGGAAGCTCTGGAAAGTAAAGGAATAAGGATTAGTAGGAGTAAAACAGAATATATAGAGTATCATTTTTATGAAAGGGAATACAGAGGGAATAGGGAAAGACTAGAAATAAAGTTAAGTGGGGATGTGGTGGGAGAAGTGGAAAGGTTCAAGTATTTAGGGTCCGCTGTACAGAAAGATGTTGGTTTCAATAGTAGACAAAATGAGAGAGAATAGATTAAAATGGCTCTGGGATGTATTAATTAGGGAAGAGACTAAGGCAGTAAGATTAGTAAGGAAATGCATGTTGTTGGTAAGAGGGGGAGAGGAAGACCGAAAAATAGATGGGGGGATGTGATGGCGAGTGATATGAGAAAGGTGAGATTAAGTGAAGAAGATCCGGGATATAGAGTTAAGTGGAAGTGTAGGACCAGCGTGGCCGACCCCAAATAGTTGGGAGAGAAGGCGAAGGAGAAGAAGAAGAAGAACATTTTTTAAAAGGCCACAGTAAGAAATTCGGGGGTCGCTTGCGGCCCGCGGGCTGTAGGTTAGCGATGCCAGATTTAGTGTTTCAAGAAACACACAGACACACATACCTATAAAAATGAAAAATATATTACAAAATATTTATACTAATTATTGAAATTGTATACTGACCATTTGTTTTAGGCAATCCTCTAATTTGACATTTAGTTTATATTATTGTAGCTTGTAAGTATAAAATGATTTATAGATATCGGTTAATTATGTTTATATAGGTGCCAATTTCCAAATATTATTACTCAATATTGTATAATTATTACTTTAATTATCTATTATACATAAAACATTCCTTTAAAGTAGAGATTTATAATGCGTAACTATAAATATATGTAGATACAAGTTATAATAATCCTCAATTTTTAATTTTTCCAAACATTAATTTATATTGTATGCAGTAACGGCACGTGAGTGAAATATCTGGTGGTGCATAACCAAAAATACTACGGATTAATAAAAAGTATATTAACAATATTATATTAAGTTATTTTCTCTAAAATATCGATATAATTGGTAGGTACTGTAATAACGAACGTGATGTCATTAATTTTATTACGACCACAGAATATAGTTAGATATACATAGTTGATGGTTCAAACTAGTTTGTGTGCTATACTATATCATTTGCACAATGTCCTTTTCACCGGAAAGGAAATAAAATAAAAGTACGTATGTATAAACTGTGCATCATACATGCATTTTTGAAGTGTGCGCAACGGACAGCTTTGCGGTAGCCTCGCGACAGTGGTAATGATGGAATACGACTCAGCTGCCGCCTAGCAGCCACTAACAATACAGCGATGCAATGTGTGATAATATTTGTAATAATTATATTCATGGGTACAATAGTTACTAAAACAACGATAAATAAATAATAATTTTATATATAAAAACACTCTAATTTTAGGCAGTGCACTTGTACCTATGCTCCTTAATATGAACCTCTACTGATTGTATGACTAGTTTTTTTTTTTTTAATTTTATTTAATTGTATATCATGTGATTGTTTAATTATGTTACTAATTAATATTATATATGTAAAAATAACGTTTATAAAATTATATTAAATCAAGCTTTTCTAAATAATTATTATATTTCATAGTATACATAATGTCACGCGAAAGGTAAACCTGGTTTTAAAAGTGTACATGTGAAAATTCATATTATTCTATTCCAACTCATGATATGGCGTCCAAGACCAATATATTTATTATTTTAGTTATTTAGTTGGCACCGTCAGTAAATTAGTGGAGTAACTCAAAAATGTCCGATTTTGAGTTATACAAATTGTCTTATGTTAAAAATGACGATCTTTAAGATTCATTTGTTTATTTTGTTATACCAATAAAATTGTAAGAGTGTAACTATAAAATATAGTACAGCTACACAATTTTTACCAAATTAAAAATGTGAAATATCTCAATTTATGTATTTTGTTATTCCCTTACATCCTTCCCTCCAAAAAAACACTTCATTAGTACCACTTAAAATTGTTCCATATTCATCAATGCTAATTTTATATTTTTTAACAAAAAATATATAAATATGATAGAAAAATATAGTTGTAACAAATTTAACATAGATAATATTATAAAATAAAAAACGGGTCCTTATTGTTTTGAATTAGACAATAAGTTAATTGTTCGTTTTAATCATACTTGGTAATTGGTGTAGAGTCAGTAAAAGGAAAAAGAGAGCAAGTGGAATGTTGATGAACCTTACAATTAACCATGGATAGCAATTCGGAAGAATCTATTTGCCCAAACAATAGGTTCCTCGAGAATTTAATATTGAAACATTTTTTTCTATCTACTAAGGTATCTAGTTTCAGATGCTGAAGTATAGAAGATTGGAATAAAGATTGCAGTTAATATTTAAAATGTATGCAGCAACTTCAAAAATTAACTCTGGACACGCTTTCCCTTACATGAGTTAGTAGCTGTAATTAGATCCCAAACTAAAATTCCATATTCTAAAATAGGCATAACAAAAGAACAATAAAGTGATTTTAATGCATTTTTATATTCAAACTCATCTGTAATTTTTTTAAGAAATCCTAACAGTTTTATGACTTTATTACACATTTTGTGGATGTGAACGTGAGGAGTTTAGACAGGACCGGACATGCGGCTACCATAAGAACTCGTCATTCACCTGTACTCCTCTCGGGACGTACGATCCATCTACCGACAGACACCATTACCGGAGCCTGCCTCTGGCCCGAACAGGGGAAATAGTTACTAGATTCTGCATACTTCATTGGAGGTGGTTCGGGCACTCTGCGTTCCGTTTCTTTCAGTACAACACCCACGGTGACGCTGTTTCAATAATAATAATAATAATAAACCATACTATCTAAGGACAAAACTTCAACTTCAACCACTTGTATCTGTACGTTTTCTTTTATTCATTTAACCATAACATTTTTCCCCATGTTTTTTTCTCTCTCTTTATTATTATCAATCCTTATATTGGTTTCCAATTCATCGTTGCTGTCCGCATTTGTTTTCAATGCAACAAACTGCATTTTTGATCTTTCATTATTAGCTTAATATACATGAACCTGTGGTTTTCCTGTATGGTTTTTCCTTTCAACGTTTCTTTCTATAATTTACTTTTGATTATAATATGACCTTTCCGCTCATTTCGTCTTTTCATCAAACTTTTTCATGGTACTCTTCTTATCTGACTATTTAATTAGTACCGCTTCATGAGTTATTCTGTCGGTCTACCTCAATCTTAGAATTTTTCGAAAACACTGTATTTCAAAGGGCTCACTACTTTCTATTACTTCTTTATTTATTTATATCATTCACATTTCACATCCATACAGTATAAATAATCAACAATTATTAAACTTTATATAGATCTCTTTAATAAGTTATTTTTTATAAGTGTATACTAGCGTGTGGTATTTGAAAATAATAATGCACTTTTATTATTAAAGTTATTTTAGCTTATGTATTTACTATTTCTTTCATAATAGTTTTATTATGCTACCTTGGTATGTGAAAATATTCACTTGTTCTATTGCTTGGTTATCGTAAATATTTATTATTACTCTATTATTATTTATTTTTCCACATATCAGATTTGTATTTTTTGTACGTTTATTTTCATGTATATTTCCTTTTCAAATGTTTATCCGTAGTTTTAAATAGCTTTTCTGGATTAATTTATTATTCCAGATTCCATTATCTGCGACTTGCGATTTCATACCGTAATGCCATTGATTATAAATTTATAATCAATGGTAATACGTAGCTTATACATTTTCTTATAATTTTTTATTTACTCCCAGTTTATTGGATATATGAATTGAATATAATAGAATAAAGAATACTTTTTTATTTTAGTTTTTTTTAAATTTTTTTTTATGATTTTGCACAAATTATCGAAAATCTTTCTATCTGCGTAATTAATTCCCACTTTTTTTAGCATATTTTTGAACATCATCCTTCAATTTAACATATCAATAAAATCAATGAATATTAATTTATTCTTCCCAGTTCTCTTCTGAGAACCCTACTTTTAACACAGGTAGAGCTTATTATTATGACTATTTTAGCTCTAAAATTAAATTGGTTATAGACAGGTAGAAATTTTGCTATTTGGCTTTCCAATCAATTGACATAATAATATATCCTATAGATATGATTTTTTTAGAATTTTTGAAGCTTGTGATAACACGCTTATATTTTTTATTTAGTTTACCTAATGCATTTAAGCGTATTTATAATGGTTACAATGTACACTATTATGTCAGTTCATAAATCTCGTTAAATATATACATTTTTCAAAACATTTTTTAGTGATTTTTATTATTGACCTTCCCTTTTGGGGTTTTCAAACAATGGGGTGGCTCATGCTTCACGCGTGTATTATACACTACACAAACTATTGCATATTATACGAAAGTGTATTGTGTACAAAGTGTCGGAGTTTGGTTGTGTATACTTATTTCACAATAAGCTCGGTCTCCTGCTACACCGGAATTCATAAAACTCTTAAAACGCAGCATCAGTTATTAGCGGACTTACGCATGGAGGCGCCGCCGAGTACAGGCATCTGCGTGGCGGTTGAGGCAATATGGCTGTCTCGTGAATTGGAAAACTTTTCTCCGCGAACTGCCACCGTACCACCACGGTCGTTTATATTAATCAAAACAGATATATACATACACGGCTGCCGGGATGTTATTATTAGAATATTGTTCACGACAAATAATATAATATTTTGTTTAAAAAATATTTTTTTTTTAGTTTTACTTTTCTGTAAATTTCAAAGGTGGGTTGTATAATAAAATATCCCTAGTTCAGTAACGTAAAATCTTGAAAGAGTTAATTTTTTTATTATTTTTTAGTAGAGGGATTACAAAATAAATAATAGGTAGGAAATCAAGGTAGGAATGTCCGTTCAGCGAGCGCAATGAGTTCCCCAATTTCTACATGTATTTTTTTTTTTTTTTTTTTAGGTAATTTGTTAATTAATAAAATCAAATATATGAAATATAATTCCATAAAAAATGTCAAGACAATATTTACACATGAATAAAAATCAGATACCTAAAAACCAATAAATGTTTTTTCTCCCTAGTAACTATAAGACTAACTAATATTAAGAACGGCTGGTGTTCAAATCAACAATTCTTCTCTAGTAACTATATAGAAACCTACTATAAACTATAACAACGAATCGATATGATTAATAGATAAAGGAAAAATTATGGATATGTAAAGAAATCATAAACTAGGAGCTCTTATTCTAAAACATACCACGCGTACCTGCATGCTTACTATCAATTGATAAATAATTTAATTATTTAATTAATTAATATTTTTAGATATTGACTAGTAAGAAATCTAATGGTTAAACAATGATTTGTTTTTCTGGAACCAACTTTTCTGGTAGCAGGATAGGTAAAGTAGAATTTTTTTGAGTAAATGCCTTTTTTCATAGAAAATTCGTTCTATAATATGGAACTTTTCAGAGGTCATTTTTTTAAATTTTCCAGTAGTGTAAAGTAAATGTACTATTTATAATGGGAAATTTTAATACATATAAAAATAAGAAAAAAGTTGGCATAGTTATAATAATATAGTACCTTTATAATATGGTGATGATTATTATTTTTTTTCTTTTTGATAGTAACAGTTTTTTTCAATATTATATTACACTCATATTTTATTAATATTGCTTTCAAATGAAATATTTCCACTAGGTACCAGTATTCTACCCGATTAAGCAAGCGCTTCCACTCTCTTATTGTCGTTTTTTATTTTCATTTTTGATTTAATAAAAACAGATTTTAGTGCACATATTTTTTTCATTTGTATTTTTAATATTTATAGCCTTGAATTATTATAATATATTATACCATAATTATGCGTAAAAATTACGATTACTCAATTTAATATGCGCATTGTGTATGTTAAAAGTGCTAATAAGATGATTGGAAAAATTTAATTTTGAAACAAAATAATAAAACCATTTAATTTAAAGCCAGCGGTATGTAAAGTTTCTATCTTTTACTCAAAAACATTTCGTCCATACGTTTTTAAATGCATTTGGCAGCGAGTGCAGATTAAAGTATTACAGTACAAAGTGATACAACATTATCCTATAGTACGAGTATATTGTTATTGTCAACTCGTCCCTGGAAATACGTATTCGACAAACTAATACGATTTATAACTATAATTTTAAAATTTTATAATATATATAGGTCAGTTGTTTATATCCCAAAGAGTAATTCATCATGTGTAAGTATGAAAAATATTTGTAATATGTATAATGAAGAGAACAATGTATGTATCAGGTGTAGAAAAAATGAATATGCGGCATTTGTTATTGAGGAAATAGTTCACGTAACTATCTGATCCCTGAAAAAAATGTTTACTTATATTATATTGTTTGTAATTGGTGAGTGTAATATATTGATGAATAATACATAAGTATATAAATAATAAATGTTCAATATTTCACGTATTTCAAATTTGTAATGTACCAATTATAATCTAAATATTGTGAGAGACAATACATATAATTTTTTTTTAAAACGCCATATTTATTGTTATCGGTAAAAATATATAATAATATAATTTATACAGTAGTAATTTAAAAATAAAATATTTTTATATTACACTGATAAAAAATGTATAATATTATATATTATTTTCAAGATGAAATACGGACAGAAAGTTTCAAGAAAATTTTATAATATTTATTGGTTGCGTTATACTTGAAATGTTGACACAATAATACATAGGTTTTGTAATATAATCAAACTTTTAATGAAAAAAGTAAACTGTACCTCGAGTTAATATCGTAAACTAAAAATTTTCGAGCAAATAGTTGTCGCACTAAATATTTTCAGCCAACAAATATTGACGTACTTTTCACCAATCTTGGGATCATTGCAGGATATAAGAGTGCATAATAAACAAGTTATAAATTAATAGCAACACCAGAATTTTTATTTCATAATCTCAGCTTAAGGGAATGGAATACTACTCCCGTATTTGCTCTAACCAACTTACAATATAGGAAATATACGTTAGGAATTCTTATTACAACTTCATCATTTCTAATATTAGAGTAAATTTCGACGTAATTATTATCTCTAATCTAGCATCTTATTTTTATTTTTGTAAAACTATAATTTTAATAAATATATTTCTCTTTACAATTAAAATTTCGGCAAAAGAGAACGGTATGGCATTAGTGATAATTTATTCATTCAGTGATGGGTAAATTAACTTTAATATTAGAATTGGAAAAGTTGTGACAAGAATGCCGAATGAGAATTTCTTATATTTCCAAATGATTAGACAGAAACAGCAGATGCGTGTATTCACGAATATGAAAAATACACAAAATAGGGATATCTGATGAGCTAAGATAGGATGAGGGATATCTATTACTGCAGCTTTAAGTCACGTCTGAATAGTTTTTTTTTTTTTTACGAAGGACAACTGAATTTGTAAATACATTTTTAACACCACCTGAAAAAAATAATTATATTAATGACATTTGAAAATGTATTTTTGATAACTTTGTACGGTTCATTGATTTCCGAAAACTGGGAGACCATTTTACCACGCACTGTATATATTCGTCTAGAAAGACCTATACGAATGACGATCAAGTCTGTCCATAGATCGTATTTAAATTTAAGCCCCACCATGAGCGCTCGGTGGCAGATGTACGCAACTCGTGTCACATTACTGAACCATAAAAATATAAGACACTCTTCTCGTACAGCCCTCTGAGAATTGGAACCCGGTGGCTTTTTAAAATTACGTCATATTTCAAGCTTGAGCGTGCTATATATTTATGTTATACAAGGAGGAGGCTTTGTATACAAATATATAATACAGGATATAAACCGTAATAACCGACAAGCCTTATTTATTTATATTTTGTTTAAAACATCGACCGAGATGATTTTTTTTTAGTATTTTCTTAACCAGTCCAGTGGTTTAGAAGATTTTATAATCATATATATATATATATATATATACCAGATACAAAATTAATAGATATAGTATCTATATTATATTACTTACCTACTGCTATAATTATGTATATATATATATTTTTTTTTTTTTTTTTTGAACGATAAAGAATATTTTGATAATTTCATGGTTTTGTGTGAATAAAGCAATAGAAATTCATTATAAATCAAACATTTTATTACATTATTTATTTTTATTATTATTGTAGGTAAAATATTTTTTCATTATTATTTTATGGAATATATATTTTTAATTTAAAATTTAATATTTATACATACATTATAGTTTTAAAAATATACATTACACGGTAAAAAGTTTGAGAAAAGCTCCAAATAAGAAATATAAAATACGTCCCATGAATATAATACATAAATCTAATACATTATATAATTTAAGTAATTTAAACAATATCCATAGTAAATATTTATTTATGTTTTAAATTAATATTGTTATTACATTTTTTAAGTGAATTTTATTTTTTTTAAGATCATAAATGCATTTTTAGGACATTAAAATCCGGGCCCTTCATTTTACAAATCCACAAAATGTCAAACGACTACAAAATTCCATACAGATTATACCTTCTGAAAATTTCATCTTAGAAAACAATCGTATATACTATTCTATTATAACCATATAGTATTTGAATTATTTTTTATTTTATTAATTAACAGATTCCTCCAGAAAATTTCTAAATTATAATTCAATAGAATTGTTGAATTTCTTGTTATATAATAATCCTACCTATTATTTAAATTGAAAATTAGCTTAAAAAACTTCTTGAAATTTTTTTCATGCAATTAATATTTTTAGTATGTTTTGGTTTTATCTATAATAAAAATAAAATTAATCGCTTTCTGAATTATCATTAGAAATAACCTATGACTTTTATGTACGTCATTCAAGGAGTCATTTCAGGAGCCTATTTTTGGATACAAAAAATGCAACTTCCATATTTGAGGACATTTACGTAACAAAGTGAATTCTAAAAAATAAAATACAAAAATAAAGTTTTTATACATAGCTTGCCAATATATTACATGTATAAGAGTATGTTAATTGAAAAGTATAAAATTACATTTTATTATAAATAGTTATATGTTAGATCATTTCGTTTTTATAAATTAATAATATAATATAATATAATATAATTATATAGGTGTAGAGTATACCTAAATTATATTTTAACATTATTTTTTGTATAGTTAATTGAAAAAATAATTTGTGGAACGTATAAAACTGTAGTCCATTGACCAATAACATGGTATTAAAGATAAAATATTATCTTGTTAAAAATTATTATATTGAAATAATACTTATAACACAATTTATATTTAATTGCACTTTTTGTTTTTGAATTTGTTAAAGGAGATATATTATTATTATTATTATTATTGTTATTATAGTAATGTAATTATGTAAATGAGTATTCATTTTTCTACAGCTATTATTATAAAAAAAAAGATATAACTTTTATATTACAATAAATGAAAATTTCCAAAATATATATTATGTAACATATATATATATATATATATGTGTGTGTGTGTGTGTGTGATATATGTAACAACAAAGAAATTCAATGTAAAATATAAAAAGTAATTCATATTAATACGTATTATTGAATTTCAACTCGTTTAAGACGTTACGAAATGATCTCAGAATACAACTATGATTATCATATTTCGAGTAGCATATATGCGTGGTCACTTAGCCATCAGAAACATATTATCTCTAAGATATAGCAAATATTTTCATAATTTTATACATATTATTTATTTCACCTATTTACGTGTATACTATAAACATACAACTAATATATACATTCGTATTATTGTATTATCATGCACTGTTCAGAACTTTCTGCATTTGCTAATTTTATATGCTAGCCATAAAATCAGGCAAAAATTAATGTCAAGACCATTTAAACAGTTCAATTTTGTGTCCCAATTATATTTTTTGTACTTATTGACATTTAGTTGTTTTCTAGTCTAAATAATATTGATTTTGAATTGCATAAGTATATCCCACCTCTTATTTTTTCATAAGACAAAATGTCCGGGTCTTACTTTTTTAATAAGATAATTTTCCCGAATTTGTTGTACTACTGGGACATTCGTCTACCTCATTTTTTAGGTACCATAAGGACACGATGTCCCATTGATATAATACTAATAAGACAGCAGTGTTCCAGCAGTTATGTTTCACTCATAATACATTATATCCCATCCCCTGAACATGGCTTAAATAGAATAAAAAGTCCATTTTTAGGTCACTAAATATAATAAACCTACTAAAAACGACTTTGGACGGTTTTTTACAAATATAAAAAAAAAATTTGGTGTTCAAAGGTTTAAACAATACTGTTTTCTAACTTTTTCTGCTTTTTTGTTAATGCCTTTTTGCATATTTTCTACTTTGTAACAACGCAAGCCACTTACGAAAACGAGATTTTTTTCTATACTTTTTTCCTCAGTGCATGTTTGCGATATAACTAAAAATAAAAATAATAGAACCTTTGTAGTCTATTACCTAGAGCTAGTTATATACGAAGCGATTCGATCACACGTCGGTAATCACGGTAAATAAAACGCATATATTTCAATGTCCATACGGAAACGAAGAAATCCAATAGGTACGCGTAATTAATTTTGATGCATACGAATGTGATCAAATGTGAAAATCTAACAATGCATTTTCAATGTACCTATGCAAATGCTAGTAAACGCATTTATTTAAGATCAACGTTTATATTTTCAATAAATACTAAATATATTTATTTTCAATGAGCAATTTACAAGGTATTAAATACTTTAAATATATCTGTACTTCAAATGTAATACTTGACAATACTATTATAATTCGGTACTCTTTACATAAATTAAAATGTTGTAAAATTTAACACAAAAATCAGCAATCAGTATGAGCGTAAGAACGCAGAAACCCATTCTCGTATGAAAGTATACTTGGAATTTTTTGAGGGGAAGACTATATTTTTTCATTTTATGAGTTAAGGAGGTAATTATTTTATTTTTGTTCATTTTAATGGTTTTAAGTACTTATTTGAGTGTTTATAGTGAAGTCTTTAATCGCTTGTTATGATGATTTTAAGTGCTTTAGGTCCTGAAACCTATCATTATCACAAACCTGTACCTATCATTGTGGTAAAATTGTACGATGAAAGAAAATATCAGTATAGGATATGTAGGTTAAGTGGGGTAATTGTGAATAGGGGTAAATGGAAAAAAACATTAAAGGAAGTCGTAGTTTTAATAGTTATGCCATTTTAGTTGCATTTTGTAGTGGTGAACATGTGTTTCGGTGTTGTCCACTTATTTAATTGATAATATATATATATATTGAGGCTTTGTTGATAAATTATTGTTGTGAATTAGCATATTTTACAACTGTGATATAAACTTTTTTCGGTTTTTAAATTTTTAAATTTTCACTACAAAATACAAGTATACTCTTCAATTGTATATTAAATTAATACTTGATATATCCGTTAACATAATAGTACTTGAATACTTCACTTTAAATAACTATTTGGTATAATATTTTAAGATTTACATTTGCCCCAAAAATAATGCTGACGGGGTATTTGTAAACATCAACTTGGGCAAATATGAACAACAAAATATATTTAAAAAATAGGTACCTACCTACCTATTTATTTTTTGATACCTATATTTTACTATTTTATGTGAACAACTCAACAAGTTAATTTATTATAGGTTAAAGTATAATGTAATATTGTATTACTTCTTTTAAATTTTGTGTGAGAAATGATGTGAAAAAAAAGGAGTGGAACTAAATATTCTCAAAATGCAGTAATTAATGCCGTAAATATTACATTATTACATTCATAAACTTCATTAATAAAATAATAAAGAAAATCAAACAGCTCTTTTTTTATTTTATGGATATCTTTCACATATAATTATCAGAGTATTAGAATTTAAATTAAAAATCACATTATGTTGATTAAATTTTCTAGTCAATTGACTGATGAAATCAAGTACTCGACAAGTGACAAAATAACAGTTAATACAATAAAATCATTGGTCTTTCTCTTGTACCCTTTATTTGACTAATAGATTTCTTTAGTTCTGCATCTTTTAACATAATCATTACTTCTTCGGTTGTCAGCACTTCGTCATACTTGGTAGTTTTCAATCTAGGTGTTGGTTGTTTATATATAGTTATATATTGAGATTTTATTTGTATTTATTGATTTGAAAAAACCTCAATGATATCAATTGGATTTATATTAGGGAGAGATTTATGAGAATTAGAATTGGTATCACTAAAAATTATTATTTTTTAAAAAATTAATGAATGTTTTATTATTGATACTCATTTCACAACTAATTTTTCTAAGTTCAGTCATGTAATTAGAAGTGGTAGGCAGCATTTTAATACTCTTCAACTGTTCTTAATAATTTTTTTTTTTTTCGTACCCTTGGAAATCAATTGGATTAAACAAATCTTCGGGAAATGTAGAGGAGTCAACTGGAAATGTGGCTGTATTTATAAACCTTCATATAATATTTTCAGATTTCATTGACTCTAACCACACACTATCCAATAGCTCTGAAAATATTATATCAGGGTTTGAAAATACAGCCACATTTCCAGTTGACTCATCTATATTTCTCGAAGATTCGTTTGATCCAATTAATCTCTAAGAGTATAAGAATAAAAACTATCAAGAACAGTTGCAGAGTATTGAAATACTACAGGGATTTGTTCAGCCTACCACTTCTAAGGCAAACTAAAGATTTTATTTTATTGTGTAAACTATTATATAAAAAGTTTCTTAATGACTAAAAAATTATAAAAATTAATTTTTTCAAATATTAATGTAAAAAGAAAAAGTTTTCTCTTTCATTTCCATTTTCTCATATTATATTCTAATATGAAAAATATGATTATTCACATTTGTCCCAGCTCTAGTATTAAAATTGGGGTAAATTTAAATATGTATGATACTTAAATGGTGCTAAAAATTGTAAACTATTTATAAATTGTTTCTAATTGCCCGGGAGTATAATCATATCCAATGCATACAAACTGTTATATTTGTTTACATTTGCCCCCAAAATTTTGGGTAGATGTAAATTAATGTGGCAATTGTAAATATGCAATATTTTATAAAATAAATGTCATTTTTTATAAGCAGTCATCAAATTATAGTTTTATAGTTGGATGTGTAGCTAAATGATAATAATATATATAATATATTATAGGTGTATTATATACTCTTATGGGCATTTTCATTTTTCTAGTAGGATTTCAATTGAAAATCGTTTTTTGTATATTTTGGCTCTAAAATGAAGGCTTCAAGTTTTCTAGATTTTCCCACCTGTTATAGTTGGTGCTTGAGCTTATTAAATATTGAAAATATGAAGACATACATGAAGTAGGATATTTTGAAATTTGGTGAAATTTTTTGGGATATAAAAAAAACCAATACTAATAATTACTAATTATTATTAATAATACTAACTATTAATAATAATACTATATAAAATTCCATTTTTAAACCATGATTAATTTATCTATTTTTATACCTCAGGATTCTATAACAAAAAATTCATCAATTTTAAAAATGTTTTTCTTCATTTTTGTAATATTTGAGCTCGTGCACCTCGAAAACAATAACGGGGAAATTAAAAATTTAAAAAATATAAATTTATTATTTCCATCCCATTTTTGAACTAAAATTAATTTATCTATTTGGTCTGATCAAACCCTGTGGTTTGACTTGGAATTTCCCATATATATATTAATTCTATTTATATGATAAATAAGCTTAACAATTTCATTTTTCACAATTGTATTATTATTATAAAGTCCATTAAATTCAGGAGGCAACGAGATATTTTATTATTATTTTTACATATGTAAGTGCAAATTATGATGAAGTGTTGATCACAGATCAAACATTTGCTGTTAACTAGTTTAAAAAACCATCAAAAACTTGTTAAACTTATTTTTTACTTTAAGTAACTAATTTTTGTATCTACATATATTGTAGTATTTTATTTTTTATCATACTGCATATACACATAGGTAATAATATAAAATGAGCATCAAAATTATAAAAATAATCCCTAAGTTATATTATACCTATTGTATTAAACACACTTTAAATAAATTACGACTAAGACAAAAATTTACCAAAACATGGATTGAAAAAAATTAAAATATATAAATATATATATATTATATTGACATTTTTTTTCTAATTATATACTATTTAAGATGGCCTTCATATAACGTAATAATATAATATTAAAAATGTCTGAAATCTAATAAAACACAAAATGTATTTTATTCTTTGTTAATATACCTACTATCGTGATGAATTTATAAAATATATGTAAATTATATTCGTTTGGCCAACATATTAAAAAACAGAAATAAAAACGTAAAATTAAATATCAAGAGGCGACTTTCTATTGGCTAGATGTCATACAACATTAATGTTTTTCGATTTTCTATATATACCAATTATCCGAATAAATATTTCATTTTAGCCAGATATAGACTTGTTTAAATAATTACGATTACAAAATACAAATATAATTAAATATAAAGTCATACATTGCATAGTAGGTCATTTGTAAGTATGGTAATGTATATTATACGTACTTATGTACGTATACAGTGTATTACTACATTGATGGTATAGAATATTTTTTACTTCCCTAAGGAAATTATTGGAAAAATCGAAAAATGCTATGTATAGGGTACATTCATTTCATATCATTTAGTGCCTATTTCGTATCGATATGATACCATCGCCAAAGCACCTTCTTGGCTCCTTCTGGCTAGAAATTTACTTACTGAAAAATAAAAATAAAAATAAATATCATAACAAAATCAATAACTTCCTCATATGTTCAGAATCTAAAAGTACATATATACTACATATTCCTTAACCTCTAATAAATTCGAATAATTTTAAATTAGTTTTGGTAAAATATAATAAATACTTTATAAAAAAAATTGCAGTATGTTCAAAAATATTTTTTAACTAGATTTATATGATAATACCTACATAATAATTTCGCAATATACATTCGCCTGCAAATATTCATCTGGTGAGGTATATAATTTGTTTAGTACAAGGTTTTTTTTTCTATATAGATACCCGACATTAAGGTGAGATAATAATAATAATAAAAAAAAAAGACACTTGCAGACGTTTTCTCGCATAGTAATTTTATTTTTAATCATCTCGGGTTTGGAAAAAAACTTTTAAAAAAGGATTTATTGCTGTGAATAAAACTAAAAATAAATAAATTAAATAAAAAATAAAAAGTTACGAAAGAAAAAGAATGAAAAATATTAAGACAGGTGGATCAATGTTTCGTGATGTATTGTGTTGCATTAAACAGTACATAGGTACCCGGATTTCTACACATAATTTTGATAAAAAAGAAATTAATGTTCTTCTAAGTACGGCTATTGAATTCAAATTTCTGATGTTTCAAATATTCGTATAACGTCGGTGGAAATTAATTAAAATTAATTGTGCTCGAGATTTATTGTTGTAGAAGATACCGTAATGTTTTTATTAGGCCCATCTATAGTATTATCAGCTTTGAAAAGAAATATATATCGTATTACCCTTTGTAACTATATTAAATACACTAAAATTATATTAATTTTATTGGTTTTCAACCGTATTTAAGTAAATACATATAAACATTTATACATATATACACATTAATATGAAAATTATAATGAAAAATATTAAAACGATATAGGAAAAACACTTTAACAATGAGCCAAATTTTTTTATTAATATTCGATTTCAATGTTTGTAAAAATTTATTTCTGAAATTTTAGTATTATCTTACACCAGTGTTTAGGCTTGTAAAAAAAAAACTAATTTTTGAATTGCTTCAATATTTATTGAAATATTTCATTAAAAAACAAAATCATCTAATTGTATATATTCGTTTAGATATTATATGATATTATAGTGGTATATATTGAGACATTAGTTTTTATATTACTTAATTGATTATTCATTACATATTAGATATTTACATATAAAAAAGTTAAAATAATAAAATGCTAATATACATTTATATAATCTTGTATCAAATAGAAGGGATCTTCTCCCTTCAAATTTCCAATTTTTATTTTTATAAATCTCACAATAATTTACAATAAAAATATTATTTAGTTCCTATACCAACTATATATTCTAGTGATGTATCTAAATACCAATTTTTATTATTATAATATAATATTTTGCATTTAAATATTATTATACATAACTAGTATATTTTGTTATATAAATGCCTTTTTCTGGACAAAATAATAATTTAAAAACTATATAAAGTTAGAACATAAATAATGATTTTAAAATGATAAATCATTGAACATAAGTCAATTTTTATTTCATTTTATAATTCTTTAATAAATTAATTGTACACAAAAAATCTTGCAGATCCTGCAATATAATCCACAGTTATATAAACTATTTCAATACGATATACGATAGTATACTGTATGGTGTGATATAATTGTGGGAAATTCTGTAATCACGGTAAGAAAATATTTTAATTATAGTGCTGAATATATTTGAATGAACTTTTAACAGATTTGAAGAAAACCTGTCCAAGCCTTATATTTTAAATAAAAATATGTAAACAAAATGAATTATCACAGATATCATAAAAGAAATAAGTAAAAAATTAATTTATTCTTCATAAAATCCCCATTTAATAATTAAAAATTATCTGAGATAGTTTTTATTGAAAAATCAATCCATTTAACTAGGTAATGTTTAATATAACAATAATATACGTATAATTATCCCAATAATTTAAATAAATACATTTCTTTTTAAAATTTAAATATAAAAAAAATTAACACTGGCATTGACAATGACCATTTCTATACATTAGGTAGTAGGTAATTTTTTTCTAATATTAGAAAAATTCCAGAGTTGTGATAATGCTCAACATAAATTTCCTATATATTCAGTTCAACTTTAGGCGGAGACGGAAAATTTGGTTATAGCGTCCTCTTAAAATAAAATAAAATATCGCAAAAACAAAATAATTAACCGATTTCTACTGCTATGTACATAAAAGTAATATTATGAAACAAAACTGTCTGTACTTCAATGTGAAAATATTTTAACTTATCTTATTTTACTCTTTCCGGTTTCATTCCAAATATATACATTACTCTGCCTTTATTTAAGGACCTATTACACGTATGGTCTATTTCTTATCAGAAATTTATTGCAATTTATATTATTACGTTTACCAGCTACACATTTGTTAGTGTGTTGACACCAGATAGCCACCAGTGAGTGGTTACCAAGCGGGTAGGCGTAAAGGCTGAATGGCTTGCCGGTTCCTCCCGGGAGCATATTAGTATACCATACATTGCTAGAGAACGGTATATAAATTCTGAGCGCTCGTTGGCTACATTTCGTATGAGATACCACGGTACAGTACTGATTATGATTGGAAATTTTGAAAATGTATTTTACGAGTAATTATTGCCATAGAATAAGACGGTACAGGTTACAGAGCTGTTAAGAACTCCCTTCATTCTTAACAGATTAAACTGCTGAGAAAAGCATTTTATTATAGATGTAGCCATTCATTAACTTATAAATGAAAGATAACGACGTTAATATGTATGAATACAACCAACGTATCATGTAATGTGTATTATTTTATTTTATTACATTACTTGTAGGTACTGTTACTTTTTAATTTTTATTTTAATAAACTGGATTAATAATAGTTAATCACTGACTTCTTTTCATTAAGTAAGTTAATTAAGTACATTAATTAAGTTACTCAAAAGTGAGAATCTACAATCTCAATTCGATTAAAAAAAAAAAAAACCAAAATTACTACTATTAAAACAGTTTAATTTTAGTATTATTATTAAGTAATAAATAAGTCCCCTTTTTCTATGGTAATAGTTACTCGTAAAATAAATTTTCAAAATTTCAAGTCATTATCAGTACTGTACCTTGTTATCTCAAACGAAATGTAGCCAATTGGCCCACACGATTTATATACGGTTCTCTAGAAATATATGGTATAATAATATGCTCCCGGGCTTGCGGGTAGCAACCATTGGCCATTGCTAGTATGCGGTCCCGGTGTTGTACTGTCAATACGTAGGGGACAAAACCTGAGTTAATTATATTTTAATTAATTATACACTTTTGTAAAATATTTTTATAATAATTATAAAAATATTATAATTATTAATTATTAACTATTGTCATTATCCTAAATATTAGCATTTTAAATTTCTGACGGTTATGTCGCAGAGGGTCACCGGAAAGGTACAATATTACATTTTGTGCATTCACGGGGTCTAAGTATTAAGAATCGTTATAAAATCTATCGTCATAAATAATTATCTGTAAAAATAACGATCGCCATGTAGAAATAACGATTATACCATGAATTGATAATAGCTTTCACATTGTCATTATTTTAAAAGTAAAATAACTATGATCGTTATTTATTAGGTAAATATATTGTCATCATGTTGGTCAAACTGTATATTTGAATTATTTTTCCAACGAAAATGATTTCGTAGGATTTCGAAAATGATTTCACGAAAATGACTTCTACATTTGTGGCTCGTGATTTATATACGGTTTTTTATTTAAAACAAATCAAAATTTTACACGGTATTCAAATAAATATTAAATAATAATAAGAAATTATGGCTTATAAACATAATAAATAATTATATTTTACATTTATATACACGAAGAGATGACTGATGCCGAATTCGTTTTCGGGTATAAATCGCAGTGTCCGAGTTAGTTCCCATTTTGTATCCATTGTTATTCAGGTAGTTGTCCAATGGCTGAATTAGTATTATTTTGCGTTTAATTTTCTCGGTTGTACTTTTCGTAGATAACTTATAAACCGAACGGGTCACCCGTTTACTTTTTGCTAATGGTTTAAATCAAAAATATATATTTGCTGTGATACACTAGTGTACACTGAGTAAGTAACAGATTAAATTAAATACGGTTTAAGTATACTTCTTCTTTCGGTTAGACTTATTATATGAACTATATAATAATAATTATACCTACGTGATCCAGTTCGACCAAATTGAATACTCCTGCCGAGAGCGCTAGCTGTATATCAATAATAACTATTGCAATATATAGGTAGGTAGGTAGCGACAATTATTTTATACTTTAATCTATCAACACAGATGCAGTGATTTACTACAACGAATAAATCAAACAACATTTATATAAATAATTAAATCGTGGACTGAAATGCACAAAAATTCATTCATTTAAAAAAAATATGATTTGATGCTCCAAATATTGGTACATAATTTTAAAAAATTGATCAAAAATATGAATAACTCACTATTTTGTGTTAATGTAAATAAAGGTTGTACTTAATCTTCATTACTATTGTTATGTAGATGTCGTTTATTTAGTTTAGGTTTAATTAGTGTGTAGTCGATATCATGTTGGTGTTTATTATTTTTAATGTTTCTGTATATCTCATATGTAGATAAAATCCGTAAAGAATTTATTACCTACGTATCTTGTTCAAGTTGTTTTAACAAGTACCTAAATGTATAGTATATACCTAAATATAATGTAAGTAGATACTTATGTCAAAATGTAATAAAAGTTATAAACAATTTAAAGTTTCAATAATATAGATAATATTATGCTAATAAAATATTATAATATGAATATAATAATTAACACAATAATATTTAAATATATATTAGGTACATTAGTCATTATTATTAACCATTTACTATCATTGTTTTATTCGAAGCGATTGATATCATTTCTAAAAATGACATAGATATATGTACGTATAACGATAGTTATTTTAAATAATGAATGGGTTTTATATTCGCTATTCATAGAGACCATGATATAAAAAAAAAAAAACAGTATGACTAATCGTTTTATTTTACAAACGATTGTCAATACTACCAAACAACGTTTTTTGTAAAATGTCTCGAAATAACAATTGTTATTTTTATAATTATTCTCAATACTTAGCCCCCAGGTGGATACGAGATATGATATCTCGTAGTGTGTGGGTAATTTTCCAGGTCCATGTTATACTGAAACAAAGTTAATCATTCCGTAAAAAATATAACAAAATAAAACGCATTTAATATTATACATTGTTCATAAAAAAAACCCCCAAAAGACCTAACTTTTAAATTCGCTTCGGACCATAAACTTAAGTAATGATGTCGACAGGCATTTTGACTCGGGGGAGTGTGTTTTAAAAAATAAGAAACCAAAATTTAAAAAATATTATTAAATTAGTCATGGGTATTATAACATTTATTAATAATGTGAAGTAAAATTTTTTTGGCCTCTATATCAATTCCTGAAATATATTTATAAATATATAGTATATATTATATACAAAATTAGTTCCGGATTGAGGAAATATTTTTTACCGGGATAAAATATTCAACCGGCTGGAATTAAAAATTTTTTATTGCGAAAAAAAAAGGGTCAGGATCTCTAAATTCTTCTTTATAACCTTTAATTAATTTTGAAAAATATATAAAAAAGATTACTTCAATAAACTTTTTATTTTAATCTTTAACAACTACAATGGAATAATGATGAATTGGTGAATAATAAAATTTAGATGTTACGACTTAAAAATATATTCAAGTGAGTATAATTTTTATGAATTTACTTTTATTAGATAATATTTTAATGACGTCTTCATTTTTTACCTAAAGCAAAATTCCTGGGAGAAAACATATTTTTTAATATTCATTAGTAAAAATGTATCTATTTTGTTCTGTGATAAACAATTTTGAAATCGATTTAATACATATTTTATTTTTAAAAATACTGTTTCACAACATACTTGTTTGCAGGATAATATTAAAATAAATTTATATGCAAAAAATAAATGTGTATAAGCCAAATAATGTAAGTTATAAATTTGTAATGATTTAAAACAGCAAACTATACAATCTTTGCATGTATTTTGAGTTTCTTCATATTTTGAAGTATTTTCACCGACAGTCTCCAAGAGAATATTATCAACATAATCATGTAATTTTTCATCGGTATCAGTATTATCGTGAATAATATTTTTGATTTTAGGCCATTTAATTAATACATCTTTAAGTTTGTCAATTAAAATAATTCCCACAGTTAAATTAGGTTCAAATTTATTTAAAAACCAACAAGTTTGGTACATTTTTAAGTAACATAAAATTAAATTAATTTAAAATTAAAATAGATGAAAACAAATCACTGTTTTCTGTAAACCTTTTTTGAAACTGTTTGTGATTTCATTATAAATTACATTAAATACATTAATATGATATTTGTCATTTGTATTAGTTATTAGATTGATTTTTAAAATATTATCCTCTATACATGTTTCGGAAATATGTAATTCAATGTATTGTTCTTTCATAGTCTAATTACCACATTCTATAAAATGATTAGTTGCTTCCAAAATATTTTTAAAATTTCTGGATTGATTAATTATTATTTTTTAAATCTGGAAAATATCCAAGCCTTTTATTTGTAAATACAAATATAGGGATATAGTTGATGTGAAAATTTGTAAAAATATTTGACTTAAGACTATTGTTTCAGATTTCATCAATGAATCTAAATTAACTTAGGCATTGAATCTTACATCTAATGCAAAATTTAGTGCATTATAAATTTCATTTAGTATTTGTACTAAGTCAACATAAAGTGATTCTTTAAGGTTATGAAATGATCCAAATACTTTACTTATAAAACTATCCTTGAATCACCACCACAATGCTACTTGTCTCTTCCTATGTGTACAATCACAAATACGATTCACGGAAAAAAACAAGATATTGCGATTAATATACCAAAATCTGATATAAATTCAAGATATTTTGGTTACATCAGTTATTACTAATTTGAGAATATTTGTGTAATAGATCGAAAAGAAGGAAGAGGAAAAATAAAGGGGATAATGTTCGAGGAAGGTGTTCATGACTTGGGATATACGAAGTTACAATAATGATTGGATATATACTGATATTGAAATTACGCGTATAATCCAGTAAATTTACACGAAAATAATATGACGTAAGGTATAATGGATATAGGGCGTATGAATGCTAGAAATAAAAGACGACGTTGAGATATCCTTTGTGAATAATATGTATGTTTTGTAAGGGTGTTTATACCCGAATTTGAAAATGAACCACCTAACAGTAGCGGAGAAAACGGTCAAATATATAATGCTTTCAGACCCTCATAAAATACTATATCCCTGCCTATTTTTTCGACCTAAAACACCTATAGTAATAGTGTAAAATGTACGAACCTTGTGTAGCTGAAGATCGCTCGATGAATATACACAATTGTATATCCATTTTTTGCCATTATCTAGCACACTTATCTACACCTTGGATATTTGTAGAGACGACAGAGAGCTATAATATGATTGGTTCATATAATTAATTATACTACCCTTTTAACCAATGACGAGCTATATAACACACGTGTCACAATCAAAGGTTCTTTGAACGGTATAAGTAAAAATACTAGATATTAGGAAAAATGCATAAACATAATGCAAATATAGGAATTATTCTTCAAAAGCATCAATGTTTTAAATGATATTTTCATGTAATTATTTATGTCATCCCTAAAACCAATGACGAGCTATACAATTTACATGTCACAATCAAAGGTTGTTTGGACAATATAAACTCAAACACTAAATATTGAACTAGGATTGATAAAAGTACTAAGTCTTAAAAAAAGTTATGTTGGTGTAGAAAGAAATACGTTTTAGATTTTCGTAAAGTAAGACAAACGGCTAGAATAACAACGATACACTGAACATTAAATAAAGAAAAATGAAATAGAAAAAAAAAAGACGTGGGTTCAACGTCTGTTACAACACGAATTGTAGGGTCGGCTGTAACATGCGTAAACTTTGCCTAAAAATTTTCCCACAATCCGCGGTACCATCAGCAACCGTGTATATGGCAGTGTTAGTGTACATTCGGTAGGCAAGAAAAGAATACTCACGCTAGTGCGCGCAATCCTTCTATAAACTCGTCCATGAAAGCCAGTTATCCTCTCTCTAAATTGCCCCCTCCATAAGAGTTATGAAACATATGTGTAGTGATGATGATCGGTGTATCGTATCAGTCAAGCTATATATTTATGTATTCCATGTAACAGCTGTTTATTTCATTGGTATATACAATACATATATATATATATAAGATTTATAGAGAATATAGTCATATATAAGTATATATGACATTTCCTTAAGTACATTTTTTTAAACCAAGCATTAAATCCATTATATTCATCACGCATATTTGTAGCATCGTTAGTAGAGGTACAAAAAATTTTTTTTAAATTTTAACCAGAATTTTTCATTAGTTTGCAGATCAATTCACAAAATAATTATCCTGATGTGCATCTCACAAAAACTAGTAGTCATTCATTTACATTAGAAGTTACATAACGAAGGATTACAGAAATAGTATAGTGAATATTAATATCTCTAGTCGAATCGATTTATATTATATAAAACTGGGCATCATTAATATTATATGAAATATTTTTTCGCATCCACTTTCCTATAGCTTCTATAATATAATCTGCAATTATTTTTAATAAGAATGTAACTAGACTGCCTGGACGTCCTTAAAATGACTTTGTTGGTATTTTTGTTTTCTTCGTGTAATTTTAAGCTTTTAGTAACTGCATTATCTATATGATCTTTTAAATTAGGGTCAAAATTTGATATTAATATTAAACTTCTAAGATATTTTATAATTTCCAATAATTTAATGCTTCATCATTGAGAGTGTAAGCAGTTTCTGCATTTTTAGTGCCATGGTAACTCAATACTCTTATGTTAATTATTTTTATTGTTTCAATATTACGTTCTAGAACAACACGCATTTATCATCTTGTTTTTCCTTAGTAAAGTGATTATAAACTTGCTTTTTGTTTCAACTTGAAACTTCCAACTAGTTATGTTAGACCACTAGCCCAAATTACAAATATATTCTTATTCTTATCTATCACATTGTCATAGATATAGTTGTAAGCTCTATTTTTAATTCCGGCCCAATATAACAATTATGATGATGGCCCATCTGGTTTTGCTGATCGCCCCCCGGCCCAATCCACACCTGCTTGTAATCATCATCATAGGATGACATAATAACAACTAACCCATATTTCTTTTATTATATCTAGTTTAGGAATAAGTTTAATAATTATTATATAATAAATAAATTATGGCTAAAATATGCATATTTTGTATAAAGTATTTTTTTTTCAAAATATCATAAAAATTCCTTTTCGAGGTTTCATTTTTAGAAGCACAAATATAATTTAAAAAATTATTCTATCATACACAATATTTGATACCCTATTATTTCTTTCAATATATATGGTATAGCGTCTCGGTCTCTCTAGTATAATATTAAGTTAATTATAAATTTAACATAATTTATTATATATAGTATATTTAATTCTATCTCAATTTTAATTGTTAAAACCCATTTATAAAATAATGTTTAATTTTAGTTGCATGAAATTAACAAAATAACAAAAAAAAAATGTCTTGATTGTTCATTTTTTTTAAATTCATTACACTGACAACAATTTAAATTGCTTTTTAAAATAAATTATTTGGCATTGCTTTTAATTCTAACAGAATTCGTTTAAAATTATGTTAAATTTTCAATGAAATTGAACCTAAATTTAGACGATTATTATGAAAGAATAATTATTAACATTCAATAACAAGATTAAATTTTCGATTTGTTTTTATTGTGTTAAATAAAATTATTGTTCAACGATTATCATAAAGAATATGTAATGGTGAATCGTAATAGATAATTTTTCTTAAAAATATATGTATCATTTCAAAAAAATAACGTCATTAGGAACATTAATTTAGTTTTACTGTAATGAAGTTCAATGAAATAAGTTAAGACGAAATTAATTAATTATTCCGTAAGTAAAATTGGTTGTAATTTATGGAGTGGATACAGAGCTTCATCTCTAACTATTTATGCACATCACACTATTGTATTGTTAGAAATGTACTGATTAACGTTTATGAGGTCTGGTACTCAGAATTACTAAATTGTTCATTTGAAGTACACAAAGTAGAAATAAAAGCATATTTATAGATACATGTTGATATATTTTAGATAGGTATATGGCAGATTCGAATGACCGAATAAATATGGAGTTCTTAAAATTCACCGTTGCAAGCGTGTTTTCGATAGTTTTACTAAAATATATAATGTGTTTAACATATACAATAATTAACATCGATTTCAATGACGTACGAGCTTTACGTGAGGATCCCCTCAGCCGCACCAATATACATTATTTTGACATTATTTTGGAGATAGGATGGTTAGTAGAAGGGATTAAGTACCAGGGTGCTAGCTCTAATTATATTTTGATAATCAAACGTACAAATACTATGGTACTGTGCTATATATAGGTGTAAACCAAAAAAAAATAATAAAAAAAAAATAATTAAAAAATAACTAATAACCTAGTAATTAATACCTATGCGTACCCAAATAGTTACATCATTAAATTATAATATAATAATATAGAACTGACCGTTACTGTAATGAATAACACGGATGAGGAAGTTAATGTTTTTTTTTTTTTTTTTTAACTTGTTAAGTCAAGTTAATGAAAAAAATGAAGCTATGTTGAGTAAAGCTTTACCTAAAATATTTTTTTTAACTTTGAACATTAAATTAATGTTTAAAGTTTAATGTAGCATAACATTTTAATGGATATTTAAACATAAATGCTTGGAAATTAATATTCAACATAATATTTAAAAACGATGATTAATTCAACATTTTAAATTACTTCATATTTCAATATTTAGTGCCCATAGTATACATTTCAGAGAGATAAATAAATAATAATATTTTAATGTTATAAACTACAAGTTTTAGCAACAATTCATCATAAAGTAATATAGTAAAATATATGTCTTATTCTCGGTTGCTTGAATGAAGGATTCCTAAAATTAAGGGTACCCATACATATTATAATCCAATGAAATAGTATACGATAATATAGGCATAGTGAAGGAGAAGCAATTTTTAAAGTACTACTAAAATTCTAGAACTACTAGAATTCTGATCAAAATAATAATCCGAAATTCTGTTTTAGACTACTAAAAAATATTTATAATATATATTATATTTATATAAAAATATACTTTTTTTTTTTAATCTGGACTCTTTGATTTAATAACTGAATTTAATTTGGTAACCAAATTTTCCAACTTTCAAAAAACTTTGTCATAAATTTTAAGATCTCTAGATTATCATAGTATGTACAACATATTAAAAATTGTATGTATTTATTTTAATTCAGTTATTGAAATTTCTAATATAATTATATTATTAATATAATTTAGAATATAAAATTAACTATGAAATACCTATAATACATAAAATTATACAAAATACCTAATATAAAAAAATATACAAAATAACTGTGCATTCATGAGCGTCGTTCTTTCCAAACATTGATACATACATATAACTATAATCCATTAGTAATTTTAATTGTATTTATATAAGATGTATAATTTTGCATAAAACATAAGTTATTTCAGGAATGGAAATTTCGATTTTTATCAATCATTGAAATTGTATAATTTAAATATGATACTGTTTAAAAATGTGTAAAAAAATAAAAATTTATATTTATTTCAATAATCATTTTTTCTTCCAGGCACTCATTTGTTACTGGAATTTTAATAATTATATAGAATATCCATATGGATTTTTTTCAATTAGTTTTGGGATTAAAATTGTTGCCGTATTTTAAATACGAGACAATTGTTATGCGGTGGATTTGAGAGCATTTACAACGCATAATAATATTGTAATTCTCTTTGTACAAGTGTTGTCTATTGTTAACACGTTTTATCAAAACGAACTCTGAATTTTAATGCTCATTTCAACAATTAAACATTCTGTGGACAATAATTGTATACTGCGAAATTATTCGTTTAATTACTAGACATACCAAATAATTTCATAAAAATATTATTATCAATTGCACTTATCGTCAATTTTATTATGCTTTAAAATATTATTTTATTTATTCCTATTTTTATTTATTTTGTATTATGATTTTTATTTAATAACTATTATAATGGCTCAATAATCACAAAATACAATTACAAATACACAATAAATTGTTAGTATCAAATCACGAAACTAGACGAAATAACAAAGGAAATTGAAAGGGTAACAGTTTCAATGGGTGTAGGGTTAAAAATATTAGATTAAATAAAAGGAAAGATATCAAGATTGTATACATTTTGGAAATAATTAGAAAGATTCAATGCATATACAGGTCGGTATAATAGTAAAGGAAGGAAGTCACATTTTATTTCTTTAACCGTATGTGTATAAAATGGAGAATTATTGAGGCCAAAATAAAAAAACATGAGACGGGAGCCGATTATGTCCCATCTTGGATTGAGAAAATTAAACTATTTGAAACCAAGAGAGAAGAACATTTTTAAACCAAAGGTATTTTGGAATTGTAGAGGATATTTACATATACTAGGAAGCGAATTGAGGAGAATAGGGGACCACTTATCCCACCAAGCTTTATTTATGGTTTCTTTTAAATATGGAATAATATCGTAGGAAGAAATTTTGAAAGGAATTTTGAGACATACATATATTATGGTGGATAGACTTAACAATCGGCTTTCTTATTGCCAAAGATGTAACCTGGACAATATACAAATATAAAATTAATGCTTAAAAAACTGATTATGTGTAAAGCTGATTTTAGATCAGCTTCGGAAAAGGTGAAAAAGATGAGAGTTAGACGATTTAAAAAAGATAAGAACACAGAGAAGTAATAGCTGATAAGGAATCAGATACAAAAAAAAGGAATTTATCAGGATTTAAAAATCAAATAAACTGAAGTGATATTAAAATAACATAATATTAAGAAGTTAAAAAGCAATAGAAGGGGTGAAGAATGTACGGAACTTACTAGTTCTAAGGTAAAAAAATAAAAACCAGCAGAGTTGTGTGATACTGAACCATCTGTAAAAATTAAACGATGCCGAGAAAAACTAGATAAATAAAATCAGAAAATAGATTTTTATTGTAGCTTTTGAAAGAAGATATAGAAAAATGAAGTATATTAGGATAAATAGAGGAATTATATAATAATATTATAATTTTATATTATTATTATAATATTTAAGAACATTGATTTACTATTGTTTGTCAAAATTATAAAGCAAAAAAGTGTGATAACACATTACATCATTATACAATTTAAAAAAATTACTATTTTAATTTTAGAAAGTTTATTATAAAAATAGTTTGTACAATAATTAAAACAATAATGTAAACAATTTAATGGAAAAAAAAAATATGTATATACTTATGTTTAAGAGTATATTCATTTTTTCGTAAAACAACAGAGTGAAAATTTAGGTCAAATTAAAATATAATCAATTATTTAATATTGTGTTACGAAGTTATTTTTGAGCATGAGTATTTAAATTATAAAAATTAATAATAATTAATCGTTAGCTATGTACATATTTATCAGTTATTTAAATTAAATATCATTATTTTTACATTAATGAGCAATTTTTTCATGTTTATATACATACATATTATATTCTATGTAATAAATAGAGTTTTATCATTACATGCTTATCCATATTTTAGTACTAAATTTATTGTAGTATTAGTACATTATAGACAACATTTTTAGATTTTTCAATTAATTTTTTAAACGTGTAGGAAAAACTATTGACAAATTACCTAAAAAATGGTAATAAAAGTAATAAAATATATTTTATCAAAATCCACTTTGATTAATTCTTTGTGATTTTGTAACTATTAATCCTTGAGACTCAAAATTTTCATAAAAAATGCATTTTTTAAGGTAAAAGTTCTTATGTGTAAAAGGTGACATTTACCTACTTCACCTCAATGAACTTCTATCGAGTGAGTGAAAATAGCTAAAAATGCTGGAGTCCGGTATTGGACCATTATTCCTGTCCAAAAGAAGAATATACTGTTTTTTAAAGTAGGTCCCGTATATTTCGCGTTTTTATTTAATTTAAACAACTATTCTATATTATAAAATAGTAAGAATTTGGAATGTCAACATTTTTCATAAATTTTTATAAACATAAATTTGGCACATTTTTATAATAATTAGTGGAATAATGACGAATTTTTTTTATATACTTTTTAATCAAGAGATGTTTTTTTATGCTTATTTACTTGATTTTAACTGATATAGTACAATTGTATTGGTAATGTATTTACTGTGTCTGTAGTGGAAAGGAAGGATGTTGGAGAAATATAAATATGGTCAACCTATAACACTTCACCACAAACCGTCTGCCTACGGTCGCCTCACTACCGAACCTTTTTTTCGCATACCCTTCTGCCAACAAACTTCATATTTAAAAATTTGTAGATTACAATATTTTAAAGTAACTTTATCAAGTAATATTACAATATTTAAAATATTCGACTCATTATTTAAAGTATTTGAAATATGATTATGTTTAATAATGATATTTATTATACTTTTTTTTAAATCAACGAGATTGTTTCCTATGAATGATGTACTATTTAATATTAAAACAGATTGTATAAATAATTTTTGTAATGTATTTTCGTTTATTTTACTTGAATACTCTGTACTATTGGAAATTGTGTAATATTCTACTTGCATAATATTAACAATTTATTATACACTTTCAGCTCATCTAGTTTAAATATAAATCTATAAATACTTACTGGAATTATTTAGTTAAAATACAAAATTCAAAATTTAGTTTTTTTTTTTTTTAAATTATATAACTTGGGAAATAATTTCATTAGTCAATTGTTGTCTAAAATTAATACTTATTTTATTATTATTGTTAAAAAATATATTTTTATGTAAAAAATACATACCATAGATAATATATTAACTTTAAATTATTTAAAAAATTGTTCAAATTATCTTAAATTTGTATAATTAATTTTATCGTTATCTTTGACGACTATCTTTGTGTATATATATATATATTTACAATATACCTATACCATGTTCTATTTATATCCTTGAAAACTAGTGTATTTTTGATCATCATATTAACCTTAACTAATTAATATTTATTTGCTTCTAATAAAATATGAATATTTTAAATTACATTATAAAACAATAATTTTATATTATATTATGATTTTATAATTTTATAACCTATATATGTATATTATTTACTTTCAATTATCAAATATAGAATCACAATCAAATAATAGGTGAAAAGTTGTTTTGAGTATGAATTGGAAGTTTGTAAAATTATACAATGTTGATTCTCTAAAAATATAATAATATTTCGAAATTTCAGATAACTTCAATTGCATAATCCTTTGAAAATATGAAATGAAAGGAATGAATTTCCATTTATATATGATAAAGGTACACGCGACAATAATTATTGTCTTTGTGTAACTCTCTTTTGCAAAAGTTAAATTGTATATACATGGTTATATAATATCGGTTGAAAACTATATATTTTGAAAGTAATTAGTTAGTTAACTTTTATGTCTGTATTAAATGTTAATTTATGCAAAACTATGTACAAAACCGCGTATAGACAACTATCGTATAATTAAGTAGCTGGGTTATAAAGTTTAACGATCCTACATATGGTATGTTAATACGAAACAATTTACAATATGGATATTATATCAGATTTACTTTTAAACTTACACTAGAGAATTAATAAATTTTTTTCAATATTTTGATCAGTCTGAAGCAATAAAAAATATAAATAAATAATTGAAAAAAATTCCAACAATTATGATTTATATAACATCATTTTTTATGAATACTTTAGTTTTATAACTTTCAAAAATGTATAACTAAATTAATTAATATTTTCTGCCTAATATAATATAAACTACTCAAACTATAATATTACTATATTATATTACATTTTTAGAAACTTTGTATATAAAAATAATGAAAAAAATTAACATGGCATAATTCAATTACGCTTAAAGTTTCAAAATAAATTTAACCGTTACTTATGTTCTATATAATAAAAGTATTGCCTGTACTGAAAATTTAAATAAATTAAGAGAAGTGAAATAATAATATGTAATTCAATTTAAAGTAGCGTTGATATAATTTATTTTTATTTCATATTGTTATTATTAAGTGTTTATTCATAAAATCCATTTTTCTAAAAGACTCAAATATGGAAAACTAACAAACTAACAAAATAGTGAAACATTGTAGGTATAATAATTACATTTGAATAATTTATAACTTTAAGAATATATTTATTATATCCGTTTAATATTCTAAATTGATTTAAAAAATAATGTTTCAAACTATATACATTTTATTATTTTAATAATAATAATAATTAGAATACAAAGACATTTGTTTTAAATTAAAATGTTTTATTGTATTTTTATTTATATATAATAATTATTTAGTGAACATAGATTTTAGATTCTAAATGAGTGATATATTTTTATTAATTTAATAATTTGTTGAATATATTTAAAAGTTGTAATAGAAGGAATATTCAAAAATACCGTCGTTAACAAAAAATTTACATAAATGGGAAAATTTCAAATTAAGTTTTTATGGTTAGGTAATAGGTACTATTGCTGAATAAATATATTGGGTAGTGTAATTTATACCGAGCTTTACTCAGAATCGTTTTATCGTAAAAATTAATGATTTATCATTGCTTTCGAATTCAACGCATTTATTGCCATTATCCTATCTAATGAGCAATGTGTATCCAATCGCTACTGGTCACATTTTTCAAACTAGTTTTTTTATAAAGTGTTTTATGAAACAATTTCAGAAAATCTAATAAAAATCTTTACTTTTTATGCAACAATCACATTGTATGTAAATAAATTGTTTTAATTAATTTTATGGTTGTTTAGAAACATTTAACAAAACAAATTCCTTGTCTGACTATGATTTGAAGATTTTTGAAATTTCATTATGTAGCATGAAAAGTAAGATCGTGAAACTCTGGGAGTGGTGCACATCACATGTAGACTTCTTAAAAAAAAAATTATATTTTAAATTTACACTTAATAACATAACATAAAAATACCATACAAATAATTCTAGCATTATCTATAAGTATAAATACTATTTTAATTTCCGTGTTTTAATCAACTCATAATTAAAAAAGTATTAGTTTATTTTCGATTATACATTATATTTATAAGAATGGAATTAATGATAATAAATAGGTAACGATGAGTTATTTGTCGGTATAAATGTATGGACATTGGTCTAATTAATACAAAATTATACGACCAAGCGAATATTGCTTATAGATATATTATAATAGTACACAAATAATATATCACAATATAATAGTTAAATTAAATAGACCATTATTAGTTAGTATATATTAATATTATATTTATTATATAATATGCCAACCATGATGAAAATATATTTGAGCGAAATCTTATAATAATCTTGAAATTTATATTTCATTATGGTGATGTTATCACAGTTGGTCAAAAATTGTAAAACGTAAATTTATTTGAAATATATTTGTTTTTTAACACTATAATTCTGATCATCATTACTATCATATTTGGTTACACAAATTCTGAAAATCTGAAATGTAACATAAATCTGAGAATCGTTGTGGTATTAAATCAATCAATAATTATGCAATGATAAGAAAGCATATAAATTATAATGTGCTCTCATTGTCCATTATGATTTAGTCTCTATCTGTGAAAAAGATAAAATGATAACCGAATAATATACCTGTTCCATAATTAAACCTAACAGTTTTTATATACGTTTATCTCTGTTTTAAATATGTGTATCGAAAACATATGAGTCATACATACCGTATTTGCGACAGATCGTACCGTCATTGGGGACACTTCGTGATGGTGGACGTTCACGAATTCGCATCTGACATCTGCACTGAATCCCACGAAAATCTATGGTTTGCAAAGAAAACGTGATGGGTAGTCGATTTCGAAGCCCTTCGGCATCCTGTGTAAAATGTACTATCTTATTTGTCTCATTCTGAAAGTCCTACTATCCCTCAGCTGTATGTACTGGAGGAAACCGATGAACACCCGCGATAAATCTCTATTTTCATGTACCGTCACGTTATATGGATTCTCCGGCAATCTCAGACAGGTTTCTGTCGATCAAATATCCGTGTAGATTCTATAATCTTTACGTCCGCCTGTCACGTAAAAAAAAATATATATATATATAAAGTATGTATATTGTATATATTTAAAATTCTTTGCGGAGTTAGAGGACCCAATGCGTCTATTATAGTTGAATTTACGGTTATATATTTTAAGGGATACTTGAATTTAATATATAGTATGAAAACTATACAAACTAGTTTTCTCTAAACCCCATAGATTTAGACCCTGACTAATATTTTTCCCGGAAAGTTTAAAAAGTTTCTATCAATTTAACGCAATGATAATTTGTGTTATTGCTTCCTTAAATCAAATCTGTAATAGCCTTCCAAAATTAAAAAAAACATTTAAAAAACTAGTTTAGAAAACTCGTGCTAAAATTATGTTACATTCTCGGTTTCTAAACGTGATTTAAATAATAAATTATAATTTCATTAAAAATTGTTTTAACTAACTATACTTATGTATAAAAACCTACAACCAACAAACCGATTAAAAATCTCGAGTCATGATACTGCAAACAATAGCAATGAATTTTAAAAACAGGTGGACGTATGGCATTCAACGAATAAGATATAGGTAGATATATTGTATTATAATAATATAATTTATATAATTATTTTACATATAATATAAAACGAATCTATCAAAACTATTAAAAATAAGTAATAATTTGAACAATATCCCTCATAAATACCATATTACAACTTTTTCTAGGTATCGTGCGTAGACTCCATTATATACATTACAATCAATTTCTCGATGGCATTCCTCTTGAACGGGTTTTAAATTTCAAAGATTTTAAATTCCATTTAACTTCTTCCCTGAATTTTTACAAACCATTAAATCATCACTTTAGGTAAGGCTCCCAAAGTACTAGGTTTTATTAAACGCAATATCGTAATAATTAGTTCTATCACTTGTCTCGGTACACTCTACTTTACTTGGGTTCGCTCAACAATTAAATCTTCTTTTTCGCCTCCTTTTACCAACAATTTAGGGTGAGCTCCACACTTGAATATAAAGGGATAATCTAAAATCCTTATTTATCCAAAAATGAAATAAAGATTGAGGGTATACTAAATAAATTCCTCTAATACTTAACCTATGTTCCTAGTATTCTATTCGTAATATTACCACACGCTCATACAAAGTTTGATCGATATAACAACTCTCTCTTCTCGCCACCATGATAATAAATATAACTAATAAATTTTTGATTGGATAAATGAACGTATTTACAAAATTAACAATAAATAGAAAATATTTTATTTATAGTTTTATACTTTTGGTTATGTCACTACATATAAAACATATCACCGCTTATTAGACTCACTTTGAGACCAGACCATTTGAGTTCATCAACCCAATGAGTCAATAAGGTGAATGATCACAATAAAAATTAAAATAAAAGTGAAAATATTTATTTAAAAAAATATTTATTGAGATTTCAGATATTATACAACAAAATGTAGAATAATAAAATAATGTATGGGTATTTAATAGATAACATTCTATTTAATTAAAAATAAAGTAGTAAAATATTGTGTTATATTATGCACCCATGGTAAATAATACAAATATTCATGGATATAATATTATAATATAACGACAATAGTGTACAAAAAATCAAAATGAATGTAAAAAATATAATTAAAAAGAAAATGTTAATAAAGCATGGAACGACTCAGCTCTCGGATACACCACACACTATACAGATAAGGAAATAAAAAAGAAAAAAAAAACAATACACAAAGAACTTTCTATATTACTAATAATATATAGTAATTAGAATAACGCAGTCCAACAGTATTCAAAGGGGTATGAATACGCAATCGAATAATACATGCACGGTATAAATCACATATATAGACGACCTATGCAAAATTTCCATAAACAATAAATTGACATTGCCATGAAAAATGCATTTTCCCACACATAGGAAATAAGCTAAATAAGCGTCCACGAACCATTTTTGAGCGGGCATACACTCGTTGGCCAACTGATCACAGTATCCCTTCGAGGACTGTATTTATTATTATTTATTTTTTTACACGAATTACATTAAAAAAGTTACATTTGCGTACTCAAAAATAGAGTCCCTACGTTCATTAGTGATTGAATTTTACGTGAAGAAGTAAATGGTTGTATATAGTAACGAATTAATGGGTACCTATACGATTAATTTTTTTTCGCATTATATAGAACCAAGTGATGCCGAGGATATTTGGTATATTATGAAAAAGTTCTAACCGATTGGATTGCAATACATGCGGTAGCATAAATAAAGGTTCTAAACTAATTATTGACTATGAATTCTAACTAATAATATTAATAATGTTTTTAAATAAAACAGTTATTAGGTAAAACTTGATTTAATATTTTATTCAATAGTGTAAGTGAATAAACATAAATGAACATAACCCTTAAAAACGATCTTCTGTACAATTTAAAAAATATGAAATATAATATAATATTCTTACACATAGTACTCGATAGGTGCAATATCAGACACCTACTCAAAAAGTATCCTTATTTTCTTAATTCAACTATGATGAGTTTGGTAATTGTTCCTTTTTAAATCTCAATATTATCTATTGCATTTTCCCTAAATTCCAAATAAAATGATAGAAAATAAATTTTCAAGATGATAATATAAAATGTATTGATTTCAGTAATCTTTAACACGTTGATGGATGAACTGTTATATAATTAATGATTTTTAAATCATTAGAACTGAGGGTCACATAGCTGATATAGCATATTTCGTTACTAAAATAATTAATTTAGTTCATCTGAACGAAAATCCTGTAACATAACACTATCAATTCTTATCGAGAATATACATAATAGTGTATCTATTTCTACCACTATTTCTGCGAGTTCATATCTGCAGAAACTATTACCTATTTTTTGATGATAGAGCATTTACTATTTTCACATTTTTATCTGGTATATTAAAAGGTCAGCCATAACAGTAAATGCTATAGGTTTTAGTTATGTTAAAATTCATATTGTGAAGTTGGCTTACGGTATCGTGCAGCTTAATATCACTAGTCTCGATTATAATTATTATTTTTATCTTAATCTAAATCCAAGATATCATTAGAAGTCATAACTCACAAGATACTGATTACAGCATATTTATGTATAACGTCATGTATGATAATGCCCAGTTCTCTGCACATCTGCCTACTCGTATATTGTGTATTTTCTTTTAAGTATCTTACACTTGCAGTGCACGTGCCGTACAACCTCTCTAAATGTTTTATTTTATTTGAACTTTTTTTCATGCGTTAAATTCTACAGAAAACAACCGACACTCACTGATAAGTGTGCAAGGATGATTGTCAAAGTAATAATAACATAACTATACGCTAGAGCTGTAGTATATACATTGAACATGTAGTAAACGGATTTTTTACAATAAGACAAGATGAAAAGTTTTTTTATGATACCTGATCAGATATGCTTATTGAACAATCTACTAATAGAAAATTTAAAATGGTCGGAGGCGTTTATAGATGACATTTTATCTACACATGATACAATTCACAATTTACTTCTTAGTTTTTATTATTTTAATTAGATATAAATGGCTAATATTAAGTACCTGACCAGTACATATCCCGACTAAGTATCGGCCGGGTACCCGATACACGGTACAGTTAATCAAAAATTACCCTGTATTTGTTATCCGATAAAATGTACTTCTCACGACAGGTCTAGTAATAATGTCTATTATTAGTGGAGTTATAGGTAATAATACTTAAGTAAATTATCATTTAGAAAAATTTGTTGGTGAAGTAAGTATCAAAAAATAATTGGAAAAATGTATCAAGATATAAAAATAAAATAATCTGACAGAGTTTTTCTTTTCATATAATGTATTCTTCCGAAAAGGTAAACAATAAAGTTGTTTCGATATACCCTTTCTTATTGTATCAACGAATGTTATCTGCTAAAAAAATTAGATAACGATCTTAAAGAATATTTTAAATTTGAACTTTTGCTGTATCTTTCTCTTTTCTTCTCGAAATGAAAAAACTGGAAAATCGACATTGTATGATGAATTTTAAATAATTGATAATCACGTTATAAGAAGGACAGGAATATATGTTATTGATGGCGAAATTTTATTAAACAAGGTTAAATTAACTAAACGATGTAATACTTATAAAAACATACCTATGTGGTGCTCATGTAATTTAAATAAAAAACACTATATTCTAGTATTAGTAGTTTTTAATGATTATGTAAACATTGACAGCACTGAAAAAATTTAGAAAAGGCGGCGTTACAGAATGAATGCATGCACAGAATTCACTATTAAAGAAAATAACCTTGTTACAATGAACCAAGAAAAATGTTTATCAAATGAAGTTAATAAAAAAAAATTTAAAAAAAATGCTTTCAGCAATATTTACTGAATATCCAATAGAAGTAATGCAAGTTTTGGCAAATGAAGATGCTCTTATCGTTGAAAGTACAATTGAAAAGTCGAAAAAGTATGAACATAACAATAGTAGGTGAAGATGTCGATCTCGTTGTATTATTAATGGCATTAACTCCAGTAAATACAGATATATATTTCTTAAAACCAAGACTTGGTAAAGTTAATGGTAAAATCTTTTTTCAAAAAATTGCAAGTGCAGTTTAAAAATGTCAAAAGTTGGATACTAATTTCCCATGCTTTTTCTATATGTGATCCAGCTATGTTTGGTAAAAAAAAGAAAAAAATTCCAAATCTTTTTCAAATAGTAGGAATATTAAATGATGTTGCATAAGTTTTTAATAATATTAATTCAACTCCCAAAGAATTTCAATGAGGAGAATAAATAATGTTTCTACTCATATAGGCGAGAAAAACACAGATATTCCATTAAATCAAGTAAAATGTGATTTATTTAAAAATATTTCAAAAAACAGACAGATAAATTAGAAACATTACCACCAACGGAAAATGCAGCAAAGCAGCATTCATTTAAAGTTTACCATAAAATTCAAACTTGGCTAGGAGATATTAAAAATCCCAAAGATAAAAATTTGATGGTTTTCTCAAACCTGTAAGAATTTTAATGGACATTTAATGACATCAAACACAATTTTAAAACTTAGTTCGTACGGATGTACGGGTGATTGTTTATCGACAAAGTTTCATCAAAAGGCAAAAAATATTGATTCTGACGTCGAGCAAAATATTCATGAAGCAAGTATAATGGAATAATATAATATTTTATATAATTCTATTAATTACAACGAAAAAAATGTATGATACAGGAAGACATATAACAGAAAGAAATTGGTATTTGTTTTTTTATAATATATTAAATATTTAAGAAAAATTAATTTAATATGTATAATGATTCAAAAATGTATAAGTTTTATTGTAAAATAAAATATATTAAGAAATTGAAGCTGTATTGTTTAAAATAATAAACACAATTAAAAATACTGTATATAAAAATATGTTTTTAGCTTTTTTTATATAAATAAATGTACATGCTTATTAAAAATGTATTAATTTTCATTAACTTCCGACTTTTTCGTTTATATAATCTATTTTTAATGTACTAATAAGTTTACTCAAACACGAGCGCTCAACAACCAATAACAATATCATAATTGTTATTGTACATATAATATAGTATAGTATATATTGGCTGTTATATAATATGAATATGAAATTTAATTTTTGTGTTAAAGGAACAACAAAAAACAAATAAAACAAATAAAATATAATATTATTTTTAATACAAATAATATTATAGTAATGTCCACAGAAAAATTTCATTGGTAAAATATACTTTTAGAATGTTTGTATTGCAGCCGGTAACAGAAGTAACTATTATAATATATTATACTCTATAGATGAAATACACAATAAAGGTCTTTTTTTCAATTAACATTTAAATGTTTATTTTAATTAATTTTTAAAACAGTTTGTGCTTGATGTATTTGCATAAAATATCATTGCTAAATTAAATATATTAAAACCCAATTTTTTTCATTGTTTAAACGAAGAAAAAATAGTAACAAATGGTTTAAATAAACTCAATAAATTAATATCTTATATATTTGCATATATAATTATACTATATTTATATGACGGTCTATTTGATTTTAACAATTGTATATTGTAAAAATATTTTCAAAACAATAACGTAAGAAATAGTGATTTGTAATTTCATATTGGGAGGGCTTATAATTTTATAAATTACAGACATTATTCAGATAAAATAAAATCATCAAAATCATTATTATTCCCAATATCATATATATAATATATATGTAACGAATCAGACCATATACATACTATATTGGACGATCGCAGGATGCCGGATGATCACGACAACGGCATGGCAGGCTATTCTGCCGATAGGACAAACAAATAACTATGTATGAACATATTCAGGAATATTGAACATGATATCACGAGAATGCAGAACAACAGAACGTGCAATTGCACAGAAGGTTTCCATTGAAACACGATATCATTTTTGAGATAAAAACACCAAAATTTTGCTTTGAAACCTATGTACCGAGTTTTTGGTTCTTTAATATCACTGATCATTGGTCAATAGGGAGCTACTTAAATGACCACGAACGGACATATAAACGGAATATTTCGTCCAGATCGAAAGTATACCCGTGTCAAAGCTATTCCAGTACACACGTACAGCTCTGGCGCCTACTCCAGACATTAACCTAAACAGTCCCGTTGTGGTGAGAACGAGATGTTAGTTCGACCTACAAATTTCGTCCCAACAACCAAGTACTACCTTTACACACCTATGGCCACGTTAGTACAACACGTTGCACCATTAAAGGACCCACCTAAGGCAGATCTACGTGATGCACCACCTTACGCTCAACCGTAGGGACCTCATTTCCTACGAATTCGTATCAATAAATTTACTTATCGAATAAACACTCTACCATGGGTGGACGTAGAAAACGCACACTAAATTGCTTATTACCACCACTGTATAAGAACAAGAAGAAAGGAGCCACAGAACCCGAACTCCTCTCCATCAAGACATGGTCTCCAACGGTAAATTCCCAACACCAATAGCTTCTGACTCTGAAGTATCAGTCAACTTTAAAGTTTAACTTTATTCTCTATCTCAGAAAACTCTCAGACTCCATCCACACATAAATCTCTTACCAATCTTCCACATTCCCCTGTGTCATCGCTAATCATTACTCCAGCATCAATCTGACGCAAAGCATTTCCGATTATCTACAAATTCCAGAATTTCCCCACAGACAGCATCATAGCAACAGCCATCTCTAATGGGAACATCATGCTTAACACTTCAAACTCCAGTCAATTGTGTCAAATTCAAAATACCCTGTATTTTAAAATAATTAAAAATTATTCATTGAAATTCCAAGGGAATCTCCAACAAAACGAATGAATTCCACGTCCTAGCACTTTAACATAAAATAGACATCATCTCAGTGAAATACACCTCAAGCACTCAGTGAAAGCCAAAATTCCAAATTTCTATACTTACAGAATAGACCTTTCTCCAATAAAATAATTCCATGCCCACTGGGGCACTACCATTCTCGTCAATCATCGAATAATTCACCACCCAACAACCCTAAATACCAAGATATTTCAATTATCATGGAGGCCAATAATACAAAAATTCTCATATCTTCCATATATAAGCTATTTAGTACCATCCTAGACTCAATCAACCTAGATACCTTAATCACAAATGGTGACTGGACAATAGCATCCCAGAACTTCAACACCAAATACCCCCTATGGAATAGTCACATGGTCAACGCTGCTGGATAAACGGTATACCATCACGTTCAATACAAAGAATACGTTGTAATAGCCCTCTAAACTCAAAATTATTATCCATACGCCCGTCACTAAAGATCAGGCGTTATGGACATAACACTAATAAAACACCCAATATCGGTCCAGATTAACATTACCGAGCTCTCGTCAGATTACAATTCTATACACCTCGACATATACTGCTTTCTAATAGATTTTTCTCCAACCCCCTCCTCCACAAAAAAAAATAAAAAAACAATCATAAATTAGACATAATTTTTTTTTATGAATTCTATCAGAATAAACTCCCTCAATATCCAATAAGCAATCGTATTGAGCATCTATACACCAGACAGAAAATAAATAAAAACAATACGAGATGAATTTATACTAGCAATTCAAAAGAAATACAGATTACGGGATATTTGACAAACTACCCTTAACCAAGTATCAGATGACGACTCAATAATAAAATTTTGTTTATCAGAACTATCTTTTACATACATAAATAAGACGAATGGGATAAATTTTATTAAGATTCCTCCGTATATAGGTTGAACAAATGGTTAAATATCAAAATATCTCCGTTAAAATAAATAATAATAAATAATATGGCAAGTATACTCAGGGAACGGTCGTTCAAAAAACATCCATAAAATGATGTGCACCAGAGACTTACTGCAAACAGAATAAAATTAATAAAAGATTTATCAGTGATAAAACAGTATTGACAGTATTTTCTCAGTTCACCAGCAATATTCTATTCTCAGTTGAAATTAACGTTTACCAGAAGGAAATTCGGAAAATCCTTCATGATATCCCCCTCCCTTAAGTTGCGCTCAAAAACCGACTATGTTGCAAATGGCTGCGGTATTGAGATCCAGCAATTAAAGGTCGTCTAAACAACAAAATCACCTTTATAAGATCCATATTCAGTATTCACAGGCAGGACGAATGGGATATATTTTTGAACACCATTGATCCCACAGACAATTCTATTTATACTAATATATATATAATATAATACAAAAACTAATATAATAGATAGACTTATACAAAAGTCTACTCTACAAGACCCCGGTAACCCACCCAATATCCGGCCCAAATAGTTTTTATTCTCGATCATTGAAAAGACTGTAATATTCACTGTTATATATAAGCTGTTATATTTGAGAGCCAATTCATTCTAAGCCCTCAGATCAACCTGCCAGAAGTCAGTGTAAGGGTATCTCCAATTCTTTCTTTACAACTTCGGGCTCAATTTAAAAGATAATAAAACACCTTCTGACCAGAAATTTTCCTGAGGAAGGATACCTCCAATACCACTCTCAAAAATCTGCCTCAAAAAGCTTAACTTTTATTGCCAAGCATATTAAATGGTTGTTTACGTCTCGGTTTTTCCTTATCTATGGAAACGCAGTATAGTTATAACAATCCCAATATCCGGTAAGAACCCTAACCATCCAAACAATTCAAGGCCCATTTCCTTACTGTCATCAGTATCCAACGTATTTGAATGCATCTTACTCGGCCTTAACGTGCCGCGATTGGCCAAAAAATTTAGCCGGAACGATTAACCTTCTAAGACTAGTATTCCACCACGGCTCAACTTGTAAACCTCACAGACCAACTCGTCGTCAACGCCAATAATAAGTTACGTGCAACACCAATTTTTCTCGACGTCGACGTTCTCTTGCCGGTGTTTCACATGGATCTTGCCTCTCATATCTGCTTTATCTGGTGTAATAACATTCTTGTACTACCACAAATACATGTCGTTCTTTTCACCAGTTATACGGTGTTTTTCACTGGAGACAAAAATACGACGTGCCAAAATCCTCTTTTAACATCTGGTCAACGAAGCTAAAATGTGATTTGACAAATGGCGGCTGAGTATCAATGCGCTGAAAACTGTGGCTATATTATTCAATCAGCGTAAAATGAATAAAATACCACATATGTCACTGAATAACCCCTACATCGTATTGTCCATAAATTTCAAATACCCCGATATACATCTTATGAATCACTTAATTTTACAACTCACATCAAAGAAATTATAGAAAAGCAACAAAAATTCAGGGTATATTTACTGGCTTTATCCAGTCATCAATAGATAGAGTTGCATACCAATAGCTACCAAAATCTTAATATTTCAAATTTACTTCGAATCGATCATAACGTAATCCGTATGGGGTCCCTTTATTTCATATACAAATTAGTCAAAATTGAAGAGTGTCAAAGACATTGTTTGCGCAGTTTCGCACAATATTTGTCTCTAATGTTTTTAGATACGGCCAGATTCACTTTTATCTGCGATATTGAACAAAAACAGCGAAAACACCGTTTTACAGATATTATTTTTCTACCAACACCTACGTGTCATCGGACGTGTCATCACCAACATACCACACGAACATCATAATCCGCAACTCTGCCCGTCTGAAGACTCTTCAAGATTTCTATCTTCAAGACTCAAAAAATCTGTTCGAAAAATCATCAAGATCTTGTTTCTACATATCCGCACTCTAGGTCACCCAGCGTTAACCACTTATAGTCAGAAGAAAATTCACCCAAAAGAATGATCCCAATTCTAAAATCCCATAATTATTCCTTCTTTTAACTCAACCACCCCATCTCATCCAAATCTTGAAAAAACTTATACACTTGTCAAAAATACATAGACTAACCTGTCGTATATATTTGAATCATAATTGCAATCCAAATTACCCATACATTCCGTCGCGTATAGTCGCCAAGCTCAAATTTTCCAGCACATTCAGTATTCAAGTCGTAGTTTTGGACTAATGATAAGTCAGATCAGTAACCGTACTCGCGTCCACAGTAAGTTTCACTACGGATAGTCTTACACAGACTCCCTACAACCCTTGCCAATACTATCTAGTCATTTAGACGATACAATTGTGTCTTTGACCACGAAGAGTCCATTGTTAGTTCGTTGCTACCTTCTCAATGCCGTTAAAGAGCACCTTCTCACGTCCACCAGACTCATTTCAGACTCTCTATTGATACCCTCCCAGATAGATGCACGCAGCGCCTTCCCTGCTATCACCACTCAGATTCAAATCACCGTGGGTCATTCCTTGAAAAATCTTTCGAGTAACTCCATCACAAATTTGGAACCCAACCGTAAATGAAATCCAATCCTTTTAACTCGTCTTCGTCTAAATTCATCAACAGCAGTTATCTCCCGAGAAGTCTAATGTGGCTAACTACTAATTTTTTAACACTATAGATGAAAATATTGTTTTCGAAATACGTATTGGTAAAAAAAAAAATTATTTTATAGAAATTGGGTTTTTCTTTTTATATAATTAATTCTACAAGTAGCTCAACACCAAATAATATTCATATATTTAATAAGATTCGTCGCAGATTATAAGAGCCCAAATTTTCCCATTTATCGACGCTCTACTTGACACCAACGTAAACAATATAATCACCAATGACTTTAATGCTAAGCACATATCGTTCAATAGCTTCTCTTACTACCCCTACCCCATATTTGGATAACAATATTCATATATCACGTCTTTAACATTGCCCTGTTGAAAATCAACCAACTTGATTTTTACCTGGAAACCCATTCCTCAAAACTGAAATTGTATCACACAATTGATTAGAAAATAATTTAATAAAGGGTGAATGCCGCTACCTTCCACTCAATGATAATTTCTTCGTCTTAAAATTTAAATATTTAGCAAACTCAACCTTCGTCTTCAACCAATCAAATCGTTCCCATTCATTCCACCAAAGATTTTATATGATATTATCTGAAAATGCTACTTCAGACCCCTCTGGAAAATATTCAGGGATCCCACCATCAAAACTGAACTAAACGTCTAAATGAGCCTTGTTAGAAACTTTATTTCCTCCTACCATGAAAACTAGTGGTTTAAACTCTTCTCGGCTTTATTGACACCAACTACGACAGCAGGTCAAAATTTTGTAAATTGAACAAGAGCCTTCTTCACAAACCCTCGCCTAATAACCCTCTAAAATCCTCCAATGTAACCCTTTATTACAACTTGGCCAATAAAATTGAAATTTTCATCGACACCATGGAGTATTAATTTAAGGTATCCGAAACCTCTGAACCATATCTCTTAATATTAAATTATATACTTTTACAATTTATATGCGACTTATACTCATGTATGCCATGTATATCAAATATCTAAGTAACTAACAGGTCTGAAATTGAAGCAGTTCAATCTATTACACTACAGAATATAGCCAATTGATCTTGGTTCAAAAACAATCTTACTGTCAAGTTTTTTACAAACATGCTGTCCATTTCAGAATTAATCTCATTTTCTCAGATAAGTTGTAACTTGCAATGTCTACATTAAACTACGTTCACATCGCAAACATTTCTAAACGTCTTACCAATACCAGTATTGTGTATAATCGACCAATACATATTTAGACATCTAATTCTCTATCTAATCCTTTAGGACTTCCTCCACTTCATACTTTCTGAAAAAACAACAGCTTGTGGTATAGTACCCCATTCTAAGAAAAGTCAAGTCTAGATCGCTATACTCAGTTCAGTATAGTCTGTTACTACACAACCTCACCTATCCACAAAAATATTACTACTACTCCAGTCTCCATTCCAGTCGGCACTCCGTCTTCTTCTCTTCAATCGAAAACTGTTATATATTATCTGATTGGGGAAAAGGACCTAGCAACGATCTATGACGTCGATTATATTAATAAAGCAATGATTCACGTCCATGGGCAAGAACCTCTGTTTTTTTTACGGTGAATAACGGTCATGTACTCTGTGCTTTATAAAACCACCCTGGATAATACATAAAAAGAAATCAAAGTTTGTACGGCATACTCGGTTGAGAACCTCGCGTCGACTACTTCATCCCGGACGATCCTCCGAAGCATGAATCTCGCTTAGTATCATTTTTTTGGGTGTACCTTCTTTACCTATACCTCAGCTATCTATTTGGATGGGCTTTTCCGATCCTACCTACTTTTCATCTTTCATCACATGTCACGAGATTAGGCTCGGGTAATTTCTAGGTATGTACATTGTTTATATATTGATTTATCGGACGCTTTTCACCGAATTATATAATAAATAATAATAATAATAATTATTATTATTATTATTATTATTATTATTATTATTATCATATGAAAACCATAAACTACAACGTCAGTTTATTATTTCACGAGGCGATATATACAAAGTGCACCATTTCATATAATATACTCAAAAATCCACGGTTTTATTAATCAAAGAAAGTAAACGTGCAATCTATTCTTGTTTACAAGGTCTACGATAAAGGTGCAGATTTCATTAATTCTATAAATGTATTTTATTACGTTTTCACTGACCAAAATATATAAAATACGCCAAAACACACACACACATATAAATATATATATATATATATATATAATATTCTAGAATAAAAGATTAATATCTACAGTACGAAAGCGAACAAAGAAGACAATGTTGGATGTCCTTAGTTCTGATGAAAATTCTTTGATATCCGGTGGAAATGATTTCTGTGTAAAACATTGTTTTATTTATTATAATATGGTCACACATCAAACAAACAGTTGTCCAATATTCTTCTCAGTTGGCAGAGATCTCTGCGGTTTGTTTGTCGTCGCGAAAGGTTTCTATATAGGTTGGTTTTAAAGTCAAGCTTTGTTTCAAAAAAAAAAATATATATATATATATATAATGAAAATAATAAGAAATAGTGGAAAATATAATACCATGTAGATAATATAAATTATATATAAAGTGTGATATTAAAATATATTTAATATATTTAATATATCGATATTTGAAGAAATTAAATTTTTTTTTTCAAATTCTGGAAACTTTTTTTAATATAATTTTAGAATTGTTCTTAATGAGTTTTTTTAAATGGATATTATTTTTAAGACCATATGATTTTTAATAAGTTACATATATTTTACATATTTAAATTTGGTATACTGTGTATATGCGTAATTAGCAACACAAATATTATAACCTATTTTCCATAATATATTATTTATTCATCTTTCTTTTTACTAAGAAAAGTGCAATTAAAGGAAACAGAATGTACATGTACTCATAAAAATCGTTTGTTATTTTCTTCAAACTTCTAACGAAAATTTTTATTTGTATTCGAATACATATCCGATACTTCTCAAAAAATATTTTGAAAAATTATTCGAATAACTTATGAATGCGTACCTACATTTTTTTAATGTTATAAAAATATTATTTATTCTAACACTACTTTATATTATTAGGAAAATCATTTTAAAATATATTGATACGAGTAAGCATGTTAGATCATAGAAACATTGTAGACCTAGTTTAAAATAAAAATATTTTAGATTACAATTAATTTTTTCAAACAATTTGTCTATAATAGTATTTGAATAAAGTAAAGAAAATTATATTCAGAATACATATTCAAATACAATGTTTAAAATGTATATAGAATATAAAATATATAAAAATATTTTAATATACTTTTATTCGAATAATTTACATGACCGATTTTATCGTAATTTTGAAAAGCATCTAGGATTAGCATTACAACTTGACATTTTCACTGAACATGTACCTACTTTATTTTAATATTGATAACATGAATTTTTTAAAACTTATATTACGGTTTTGGAACATTTTCCATTCAACCCCCTATATATTTTAATATGCATATAACATATATCTATATAAATATATTATATATGTAATATCGCTCTGATTTTGAACAACAATCATTATACTTGCTAAAATAAATAAATATAATTTGAATATTGTCTTATATGTTGGTTTTAGTCCCAATAAAACACAAATGATGTTATTCAAGACACTGTGTGACGTTAAAATTAAAAAAAGCTTGCATGATATTTTCTAACGAATAGATATGTGAATTATATAAAATTAAAAACCGTTATAATGCAAAGAGAAATTAACGTTCAACATATTGATTTCTGATAATTTGAATGATGACAAATTATTCATTATAAAATAATGATCACAAATATTTTAGAAGTAAAATTTCGAGCGATATCGTATTGATAACACAACCTTGAATTTATATTTACTATATTGTTTGGAATAATAGATTTTATTGTTTAAAATACTGAACATTCAAGAAATGTATTTAATGTTTTAATTTAATCAATTTTTAAATGTTTCTTAGAAAAATTATTCATTAGGTAATGTGATAAATCAAATCACAAATCAAAGTTTTTGTATTCAAGATATTGAATATTCGTAATTTATTTGTACTAATTATTAATGGATTAATATTTTCAAATAATTAATTAAAATACTCTTTAGAAAACTAGTGTACCTAATTTATGAATTTTCTCGTATTTATTACATATACCTACGGTGGTCATGCCTACACCAAATTCAAAAAAAAAAAAAAATTTATAATTATTATCCATGATGATTTATAATGAATCTACGGTTAGTTCAGTGTTGTGTCGACTTTTATAAGGGCATACAATTAATTTATACAAAAACTGCAACATTGATTTAAACATTTTTCTAAATTATTTTACCGTAGAATTTGATTTACTTTGTAACGAGTATATTATAATTTTCGAAAATCCAAAACGCCCAAAAAATACACTTATGTACTCTATTATATGAGTACAGATGAATCCGAATGCAACCAAATAACGAATCGTAATATTATAGTATTATAATATTGAAAATATTTCATCTAAAAATGGAATAATTGTAATAGTGGTTATACCTATTTTATATTCTTGAGAGGGGACAATGTGTACGTATATACTTATATGTTCTCGAGTTATTATTTTATTTCGGTGCCCAAAAAAAATAAAACAAAATAAAATAAATGCATTGCGCGTTTATCGTGTTTGTAGTTATACCGCGCGTCTTTGCCGAACTCCGACATCGACATAAATCCGGCTTAAATAAAATAATATGGATCAACATAAATCATAATAGCAATATATTGGCATTAAAATTGTAAAAAAAAAAAAAAAAAATAGCTAGAGAGAAGAAGCTATAATATCGGACTTTCCGTTGGGATCGTACATATATATATATATATACGTATATATATATGTGTATGTGTGTGTATTCCGAACTTTAATAAGAAAATGGTAGCGGGGTGCGGTGAAATGCAATAAAAGTGGTTACTTTTCTTAGTTTTTTTTTTCTCCACCCCATCGGCGAGTATATGTATAGATAATACCCGAAACCTCCCCACGGCGGCCCAAAAGACAAGGGTTACATTATTATTATTTTTTTTTTTTTTTTTTTTTTTTAGTGGGTTGTTTCAGTCCGATTTGTAACTGTTAGTTTAAATTAAATTGTACGATCCCTTACAAAATGATGCTGTATATATATATAGTGTCTAGTCGTTGTATATATTATTATAGTAAAAGAGAGCTGTATCATATATTATAACGCTATTCCGAGTACGAAATTCGCATTATATTATTATGGCGAACGAGAACGGATAAATATAAATATATATAGAGGGACGCGGGTTCGGGACGTGAACAATTCGTTATGTTCGTTATGATAATATATATATATATATATAACACGAAAGGGATATAGGGTAGTTTCGTATATTTTTATTTCATTTTATACGCGCCCGTGGAGTTACTTAACGTAGTACAAACGGATACGAGAAAAAAAAAATATGAAACCGATGGCACGGTATATTATATTATTATTATAATAAGTGCGTATAGTACGTGCGTTTTTATTCCGTCAGATTTTTCAAAAGGACCTGCGCACGCAAAACTGTTCGGCTAATTCAATTTGAAATATTCGTGACATAATTTCGGAATAGCGTATTTTCAAAATTTATAAAACATTATAAATAATATATCTATGTAAAATAAAATTATAATTAAAACAACGGAAAAGTGTCCGAATTACTCGTATATTTAAAAAAAAAAAAAAACAATCACTTTTATAAACTTACATAGTTTATAATTCAAGTACAGTGAAAATTAGTCATCAAATTTATCGGCTACAATCTATACATTTAGTATAAAATTTAACATCTAGTTAATTCAGGGGCAAATTTAAAAACTCTTTCAAGAACGAGTGAAAAGGAAAAATTATACAATAAAATATTAATCCCTACTCAAATATATTCTCCTTAAATAATGATGAAAAAACTCTATAGAGGTAGAAATTTCCACAGGCGCGAAAATTTGGTGTAATTACTGCAGGTGGGGGGGGGGCTGAGTTTTTCATGCTCATCGGACCTATACCAAAGCTGCTCACTTCACTTGCAACTATTATATCAAAATTTTACATTTAATATCCAAATATTTTGGAAACTACCTTTCTTGGAAAAATATTTAAAAAATTAAATAATACATATATTAAAATAAACAAAAATCAACCCTGTATAAAAAATTTTATTTAATATATAACTCAAAAATATTATATTAATGAATAAATAATTAATTATAATTAATAACCTATTATTAATTAATATAATTATATTAATGGACAGATGACTACTATACCTCAACTTCGTCAAATATAAAAATAATACTTTAGTTTTTAATCCAAGATACATTAAAAATCAAATTCATAAAATTAATTTATACATTTAAATTTAAAAACATATATATGATTAGGTAGATACTCAGAACCCAATTATTTTAGTATAATGTATCGGTTTTCATTTGAAAAACCATCAATTATGTTCTGATTATTAATTCTTTTAGCCAAATCTTTTTTAATATTTATTATAGAAAGGTCATTAAACCTATCATGAACCATTGTAGATCGCATCCATGTTTTGATTCTACGCATAGCAGAGAAAAAGCGCTCGCATGTAGCCGAACTTATCGGTAATGTTAAGGCCACCTGTAGAAGTTTGTAGACATTTGGGTACACATTCACGGAAATCAAAGTTTTAAAATCCTCTAAAAAGATATCATCTTCTCCAGTTGTTAATGTATGATAGTTTTTGATAACAGTAATTTCCAGTTGTAAATTATAATAATTGATACCCAATAAACTCTAAAAGGAAGTCTAATAATAATAAAGTCCAAAACACTTCCACGGATTTGGATATAGTATCTATCTCTTGTAAAAGATTTGCGAAAACAACAATAATAAGTTAAAAATAGTATATTACTCGTATACATTTTCACCGATGCCGTAGCCCGCAGCCGAGGATAATAATAGGACTCTGGGCTAAAGAACAAAAACCGGTATGACGGTATGGTCGTACAGAGAATCGAAATACTAAGGGCCGATTTCACCAAAAATGCTCTAATCGTGATTAAAGTAATCGCGATTAATAGTTAACCGTGATTTAATTAGATTTGGATTTCACCACGCTAATCACGGTTCCCTTAAACACGATTACGGTAAT